>BPLQ01008273.1:0-12668 GCA_021605075.1 Caerostris darwini
ATATATATATATATCGCTATTTCTAGTTCTGTCTGTGGGTTCTAAATCGATAAAGTCGTTGACAGCCATTAGAGGTAATACGTTCCAAAAGAACACACACACAAAAAAACCTCAGATTATTTTTCTCTGTCGTTTTTCTTTCGCCCAAAATCATGTGCATCACAAAGCAAAAAAAACGAAAAAAGAACCTTCCCAGAAAGTCTTTTATGCGAAACAAAAGACTACAGAGTTGTCTTTTTCATCGATTATTTCGTTTGTCATCTTCTTATAATGTCGTGCCGCTATGCAGTATGTCGAAAGACTTCATGAATAAGGCATCAACTCTATACCGCACTGTATCTCTGCGAGAAGTTGGCGAGAAGTTTCTGCGCCTGTAGGAAAACAAGGGGAAAAAAATTATCCCTACGATAGGCAAATAGATGCCACACTAAAAGGACGAGGCGATGAATATTTCCAGAAGCAAATAGATAAGACGCCAGCGGATGCGATTATTTCCATACTTGCATATGGATATTTATGACTCTATAATAAGTTTTCTGTTTGAATAAAAAAAAGACAACGCTCGGCACTTTGAAGTTTTTATATTATTATAAATTCACCGAAATAGTGCTGCAGATTTTTTAAGTTTTTTATTAATGAATAATTTTTGTTTATGTATAAAATTATGTAATTTATTGTTATATTTTCAGACTGTTTGTTATTTTTATTTTATTTACAATATTCAAATCTGATTAAAAATTAAACAGTGTAAAATTAAATTAATTAATTAATTAGTACAATTAAAAGGAAAAGTGTAAAATATGTATGAAGCAACGTAATTCATTCTTGACTTAAAAGCACGATTTGAAATTTAATAAAATCATAAAAATAATTAAGTGTTCTTTTAGATATTTTGACTTCTAAATCTGATTCTGTGTGTTATTGTTATAAGTGAGCAGGAACGTTTGTTATTACAGATTTTATTTTCTTAATGCAACGCCATTTTAGATTGACTTGATGCACATTAAAATTAAACAAAGCAATTACATAAATACGAATAACAGTTAAGACAATCTTATTATACACAGAATGACATAACATTTTGTCTGAAACGTTTAAATTCAGTCCAAAAGATGGAAATTGTGTTTAACTTTAATAAACAAAAGATTTTCCGAGATTATTGCGAATTTCCCGTTCCTTCCTTTTTTCCCAAAATCGTTAGCTGTTCCTATTACTTATTTTTCAATCCCGTGTTTGCCTCGTCTGTATTCAACCAATGCAATCCCCAATTCCTTCATCTCACATCATGGGGCGGAACAGATAATCACTCCTTGATAGAAAGAAATCATTTTTGCCTGGGGGCCCTAATTTCTATTCATTTCAGAGACATGCCGTCGTGTAATCCGTTCTTGATGGAAGATGGCATCGCACGAAGCCACACTCAGAAAAATTGAATGAGTTTCTCACGTTTCCATTAAATATGAAAAACTTACGCACATCACTGTTAAATTCAATCTTCAGAAGCAAGTTTGTTGGGGGCGGTATGTTACATTTTGTAAAAAATATATCTACAAGTTAAGAGGATTATAATGCTGGAATTGACACTAGCTAAACATATTTTTGAAACTTGTATTCATGTGTTGTTGCAATTGAGCCAATTTTAGTTTCAATTGAATCCAATCTTTCGACATGAAAACAATTGCAAAATGTATTGAAAATAACTTATTTTAATACTGTAATAATGAATGACTGATTTAAAATGCTTTTTTATGATAAAATTTCGATAAAAATAGTATTTAATAATTCTTTCTCTTAAATTTAATGTCTTCGCTATGTTTCAATATTTTTGTTATCACTAAATTGAATAAAACTATGTAATTCTAAATATTTGTTTGATCCTATTTTAAAGATAATTTTAGTTTCAGTATTTCTAAATGTGTTTTATGTTGATAGAATTTTAAGTGGAGAATTCGAAAACCTGTTCCATTTTGATAATAATGTTATGTCAGAAACAATTAATAAGATTTATAAGATTAATTAAAATAAAATTATTTCTATTAACTTTTTGATTTTAAAAGAAATTTTTTTTAAATTATATTTTTTTTTGTAGAAAATTATTAGTAGTATAACAATTAGTCAGTAGTTACTAATTAATTAACTGCCTGGCACTACAGTCCATATTGGACCATAGTCGTCTGCTTACTGGCAGATTCCGAAACAGTAGATGTTTTCTTTTTATATGTAGGGTTGTCATCCCTACATAAATTGGGGCCTTATGGCAGAATGGCTAGCGCTCTGGCGCTCGGTACCACACGTTTCGGGTTCTAGTCCCAGCGGTACCATGGATGTTTGTAGTGATTCGGTATACACTTTAAGCATTAGGTCCCGGTCACATATGACTGTAGAGCGTCACAGAGCCCAATCAGACTTCTTCTCACCCACATCATTCCCAAACTGTAAATGGGCAATTCAGCTCTTGGCCCAGTGATGAGGTGTAGAAGTACTATGGCAACACTCTACAGTCATATTAGATCAGGACCTACGGTTTAAAGTAGATTTTGAACCACTGCAAATATCTATGGCACCTCGGCCATCTGTCAATAGCTACAGTAGTTAAAGTTTTCAAGATGCATGAAAAACATATTAACAAAAATTCTAACTAAAAAAATGCAAATTAAAAAATAAAATAATTTCCAATAAATTTTTAAAGTAATAATTAACTTTTTCATGTTTAGTCAAACAAAATCTTTCTTATACAAAATTGTATATTATTCCCATTTATAATTAACAATTGATGACTATACAAGCTTTTATGTTTTTTTGTACACAAAAATAATTATAATATCACTAACTACTATTAAATACTACAATTATAACTAGATTTTTCTATTTATCAAATTAAAACACAAAACAATTCCACTGGGAAGCGTAAACGCTTCTTTGAAAGAAAAAATTGGAAAAAAAATATTACCAGTATTTGTTTTTCAATTGCCAATGTTTTAAAGCAAATTTTATAAAAACATTCTAACAAGTTAAACGAAAAACAAAATGCAGCTTAAATATAAGGAAACGAATTAAAAAAAGTACTGTGGTAATATCCCACATTTAAGAATAGTAAAGGTAGACGAGACTTTTAAAAATAACAATTTGACATTACTATTTTTTTCCTTTCAAAATGTATATCTTCAGTTGCAAAAAAGTTGCATTTCTCATATGGCCCTTATTTTTTTTATTTCTCACTTTTTAGAAGAAAAAAAAACAAAGAAAAGATATATGAAAGCGAAATAAAAACTGCAAAACTGTACTTGTGCCGTCTACCATAAATCTAAAAGCGGTGACATTTCTTCTAAATAAAATAGACGCACTTTTCTTGGGGAAATAAGTCATCAAACTTTATTTTTGTTCGCATTTTCACAGCTCCAGCAACTCAGAATAAATAAAAAAATAGAAGGGAGGTACCAAAACACATTTCAACTGTGTCGCCAATTTCATACAAAATTTAGAAGACGAATAGTTCCATCTCATCGTTAAGAATGCCAGATATCCCTTTGTATGGATTTCGGTTTCGGTATTTTCCAACTTTTCTTGTCTCCTCAAATTCATGAATAAATTTCCGAAAAATGGTACACACTTCTGCTTCGTGCGGCAGAAGTTTCTCAGCAGTCATTATTTGAGCAGCTGCGAAGATAATACCCGTGCGGGTATAATTTGCAGAAAAAAAGGTATATACAACTCGGGTTGTCAGTTCTTGATGGTGGCATATGAAAATAAACTCGGCGGATATCTCATTTATTGGGTGACACGCGCATAACGAAGTCGCTTCGACAGAAATGAATTATTTACAGAGAAAAGTAATTAGTTAACAGTAGAATGAAACATGCAGGTATTTAAGTAGAATCGGTAATATGGAGAACTAAAAACTGCAATAAAAAATACAGTAGTATTAAATAGATACTTCTTCTGCCCCATAATAATACTGCTAGTTGATCAATTTAATTTGTCCCATAAATAAAGTAACATTTGATCAATTTAATTTGTCCATAATAATAATAGTAGTAGTTGATCAATTTAATTTTTCACATAATAATAGAAGTAGTTGAACAATTTAATTTGGTTAAAAACTGCAACTATAACTTGGTTTTACTATTTAACAGATTAAAACACAAAGCTATTCCACTTTGAAGTATTAAAGTTCTTTCCATTTTAAATAGAAAAACATAATATTAAAAGTCTTTATTTTTACTTTGCTAGTGTTTTACAGCAATTTCATAAAACAAAACATTCTACCGACAGTTATATAAAACACAAAATATATCTTCCTACTTAAATATAAGGAAACAAACAAAAAATAAATAGAATGGTAATATCCCATATTCAGGAATAGTAAATGTAGGTGAAAATTTTAAAAATAACAATATGACATTCCTATTTTTTGCGTTCCAAAATATATATCTTCAGATGCAAAAAGTTGCATTTCTCATATGGCCCTTATTTTGTTTTTACTTCCAACTTTTTAGAAGAAAAAAACGAAGCAAAGATATATGAAAAGCGAAATAAAAACTGCAAAATTGTACTCGCGCCGTATACGATAAATCTAAAGATTTGACATTTGTTCTAAATAAAATAGACGCACTTTTCTTGGCGAAATAAGCCATCAAACTTTATTTGTGTAAGCATTTTCACGGGTTCAGCAACGCAGAATATAAAAAATAAAATAAAAATGTAGAGGGGGGTACCAAAACACATTTCAACTGTGTCGCCATCTCATCGTTAAGAATGCCAGATATCCCTTTGTATGGGTTTCGGTTTCGGTATTTTGCAGTTTGACTTGTCTCCTCAAATTCATGAATAAATTTTCGAAAGATGGTACAAACTTTTGCTGGTGCGACACAAGCTTTCGCAGCAGTCATTATGTGAGCAGCTGCGAAGATAAAACCCATGCGGGTATAATTTGCAAAAAAAGAAAGATATACACAACTCGGGTTGTCAGTTCTTGATGGTGGCATATGACAATAAACTCGGCGGATATCTCATTTATTGGGTGACACGTGTATAATGAAGTTGCTTGGAGTAAAATAAATTATTTACAGAGAAAAGAAATATTTAACAAATGAATGATAAATGCATTCATTTCTCTGGAATCAGTAACATGGTGTAATAAAAACTACAATAAAAAATACAGTTATATAAATAGATACTTCTCCTTAACTTATAAATTCAGTTCGAATGATGAAAATTGCGTTTAACTATATTAAACAAAAGATCTTCGAAGATTATTGCGAATTTCCAATTTATTTATTTTTCCAAAATCTTTAGCTGTTCCTATTACTTATTCTTCAATCCCGTGTTTGCCTTGTCTGCATTCAACTAATACAATCGCCAATTCCTTCATCTTACATCGTGGGGCGGAATGGATAATCACTCCCTGATAGAAAGAAATCATTTTTGCCTGGGGCACAAATTTCTATTCGTTTCAGAGACATGCCGTCGCGTAATCCGTTCTTACTGGAAGAAGACACTACACGAAGACAGACTCAGAAAAGGTGAATAAGTTTCTAATGTGTTCCATTAAATATGAAAATCTTACGCACATCACTGTGAAATTCAATCTTCAAAAGCAAATTTGAGGGAGAGGTATTTTACATTTTCTAAAAATAATATTAAGAGGATTATCATGTTGAAATTGATACTCACTAAACGTATTTTTGAAACTGGTACTCGTGGGTTGTTGCAATTGAGCCAATTTCAGTTGCAATTGAATCCAATCTTTCCAGTAATAAGACATAAAAACAATTCAAAATATATCGAAAATAACTTATTTTAATACTGTGGTAATGAATGAATTATTTAAAATGCTTTTATACGATGTTCAAATTTCTGATAAAAATAGTATTTAATAATTCGTAGTTTTAAATCTAAAGGCTTCGCTCTATTACAATATTTTTGTTATCACTAAGTTGATTAAGACTATGTATTTCTAAATATTTGTTTGATTTTATTTTAACGATGATTTTAGTTTCATTATTTCTATATGTGTTTTATGATGATGGAATTTTAGGTGTAGAAATCGAAAACTTATTCCATTTTAATAATAATATTGTATCAGAAATAATTTAAGAGATTTTATTTTAAAATTTCATATTAAAAACATTTTTTAAAACACAATTTTCTGTACAGAAATTATTAGTAGTATAAAAAGTAGTATCAATAGTTCCTGACTAACTCCCTGGCAGTACAGGCCATGCTGGACCATGACCGTCTGCTACTTGCAGATTATGAAACAGTAGACGATTTCTTTTGATGGGGAGTGTTGTCAGACCTGTGCCCAACGCTCTACAGTCATATTAGACTGGGACCTACGGTTTCAAATGAATTCTGAACTACTACAAGGAACTTGTGGTTCCGAACACCAGAGTGCAGTTTTTTGCCATCAGCTAATAATTACTGCAGTTAATTTTTTTATGATTTATCTCTATTAAATTTTTATATTAAAAATAATCATTTTCAAAAATTAAATTGTTTTGTAGTGAAATTACTAGTACTATAAAAATTAGTCAATAGTTACTAATTCCCTGGCAATACAGTTCCATGGCCGTCTGCCTACTGGCAGATTCTGAAATAGGAGTTTTTTTTCTTTTTACGAATAGGATTGCCAGCTTTACGTTAAATATTTCTGTAGTTAAATATAGTCACTGTAGTTAAATATATATGAAAAATGTAGTCACTAATAAGGCAGCAATAAAATATAAAGTTTTTTTTTCGAACATTTATAAAAAGTTATAATATCACTAAAAATAAAAATACTACAATTATAACTGGATTTTCTATTTATCAGATTAAAACACAAAATAATTCCGTGAAGTATAAATGTTCCTTTTTAAAAAAATGGAAAACAACATATTACTTTATTTTTCAATTGCTAATATTTTAAAACATATTTTGTAAAAACATTCTAACAACAGTTATAAGAAACAGAAAATACATTTTCCAGCTTAAATGTAATGAAACGAATAAAAAAAATAGTAGTATCTCACATTTAGGAATAGTATATGTAGGCGAGACTTTTAAAAATAACAATATGGCATTCTTACTTTTATCCTTCCACAATGTATATCTTTTTTTGCAAAAAAGATGCATTTCTCATATGGCCCTTACTTTTTTTTTACTTCCAACTTTTTTGGAAGAAAAAAAGCGAAGAATAAAAACTATATGAAAAGCGACATAAAAACTGCAAAATTGTACTCGTGCCGTATACGGTAAATATTAAAGCGGTGACATTTCTTCTAAATAAAATAGACGCACTTTTCGTGCGGAAATAAGCCATCAAACTTAATTTTTGTTCGCATTTTCACAGCTTCAGCAACGCAGAATAAATATAAAAGTAGAAGTGGGTACCAAAACACATTTCAACTGTGTCGCCATCTCATCGTTAAGAATGCGAGATATCCCTTTGTATGGGATCGGTTTCGGTATTTTCCAGCTGCCTTGTCTCCTCAAATTCATAAATAAATTTCACGAAGATGGTACAAACTTCTGCTCGTGCGACAGAAGTTTCGCAGCAGTCATTATTTGAGCAGCTGCGAAGATAAAACCCATGCTGGTATAATTTGGAGAGAAAAAAGGCATACAACTCGAGTTGTCAGTTCTCGAGGGTGGCATATGAAAATAAACTCGGCAGATATCTCATTTGTTTGGTGACACGTGTATAATGAAGTTACTTGGAGAGAAATGAATTATTTACAGAGAAAAGAAATATTTAACAATTGAATGATACACGCATCAATTTCTCTAGAATCAGTAATATGGAAAACTAAAAACTATACAGTTATATTAAATAGATACTTCTTCTTCCATAATAATAGTCGTATTTGATCAATTTAATTTCTGCCATAATAGCAATAGTAATTGATGAATTTAATTTGTCCCATAATAATAGTAGTAGGTGATCAAGTTTATTTACCCCATAATATTAGTGATCAATTTAATTTATCTGATAATATTAGCAGAAAATAAATTTAATTTGTGCCATAGTGATAGTAATCTATTTGTCCATTAAATTTGTCTAATAATTGTAGCAGTTGATCAACTTAATTTGTCCCTTAATAACAGTTGTAGTGCATAAATTTAATTTGTCCCTTAATAACAGTAGTAGTGCATAAATTTAATTTGTTCCATAAAAATAGTAGTAGTTGATCTATTTAATTTGGTTTAAAACTACAACTATAACTTGGTTTCATTATTTATCAGATTAAAACACAAAACTATTCCAGATTGAAGTATTAAAGTTTTTTATTTTTTTAATTCAAAAACAAAATATTAAAAGTCTTTACTTTTCCTTTGCTAGTGTTTTAAAGCAATTTTTATAAAAGTATTCTAACAGTTATACGAACACAAAATACAGTTTTCTAGCTTAAACATAAGGAAACGAATAAAAAAAATAGTATGGCAATATCCCACATTTAGGAATAGTAAATGTAGACTAGACAATAGAATGTAGAAATAACAATATGACACACCTATTTTTTTTCCTATCTTCAGTTGCAAAAAAAGTTGCATTTCTCATTTGATCCTTAATTTTTTTACTTCCAACTTTTTGGAAGAAAAAAAAAAGGGTATAAAAGACATACAAAAGCGAAAGGTTAGTTTCGGTTAAGTTGGCTGAGGTTAGTTTCCTGATGGCTTTGTTGTAGGCAATGTTTCAAAAACAGAGAATACTTGTGATATTCAACATTATGATGTTGGGCATCTTGCTTCGCTAGTCGGACTACCTGGTGAGTTTTCCGGGTTTTCTCCCATACCATAAGCAAATGTGGAGTAGTTACCCCCTAAAAAGTGCCTCCCCGAAGGCACTGCGCTCCTTCCAGTCCAGTCCAGTGCTCCATCAAAACAGAATCTCCCACCGGCCCCTTTCCCTCCTTCCATGGGAACACACGAGTTCAGGGGCCTGGTCTAGATGTTGCTGTCGACCAAGTGGATAAAGAAACAACACTTATTAAAAATATTACCCTTAATTTTTATTTTGAGTGTTCAGATTGTTTCATAAATGTTTAATAATTTCGCAATTGCATTTCAAACTTTCAAACTTATAGGTACTTTGCTGCAATGCTTTTCCCTATATCTTTGAGCTTAAAATGAATATGGATTTCCTCTTTTGTGGATTTTCCTTTTTCAAAATTTTGAATAATATAGTTTACGGAACTTGAATGCTGTTGGTCTTATGGGGCCTCTTTTGCTAAGAGGAATATGTCTAAGTCTATCCAAATTTTTCTCCATAATTTATGCATTTATTATATAATTATTGACAACTAGTTTCCAAATTCTTCATAAAGCCATTCTGCAGCACGTTAATTGTGTTGCAGATAGCATACGTAATTGCACCTTTCTACAACTTTTTGTTTTTCTTTGGATGCATCAAGAACTGGACAAACGCAACACGATCTTTAGTTGAAAACTCTCTTTTTTTCATCTTTTACATTCTGTTGCATTTAACAGTTCCGGTCACTCTGCAATTATGTTAACTATGCAGATAACATAATTGCACTTTTCCGCAACTATTCGTTTTTCCTTTGGTGAGTGGGCAAACTGTTCAATCGCAACTCGGTCTTTGCTTGAAAACCCTCTTTTTTCATCTTGCTTTCACAATGGATTGATATTCAACTGAATTAAAACAATTTATTTCTATCAGCGGATGAAATCAGAAAAATAGTTATCATTCGTAATAATTAGGCTAAATTGAAAAATGTATGAAAACAAATGACAGATGTCATAAAATGTTAATTTTGATTCAAGGTTTCGTAGTTTTGCGTTACAACATAACCTACAGCAGCATTCGTCAATAATTCTCGTTTAAATATTCACTTACTACTATTATACTTAAACAGAGGGTTCTTTTTTTAAATGCTTCTTACTTATAAAAGTTTTATTAAAATTAATGAAGATAAATAATAAAAATAATAATTAAGTTTTAAGTATAAATTTCAAAAATATATAAATAATAAATAATAAATAATAAAAAACAAATAATAAATAAATGTTAAATATTAATTTTAAAAAATATAAATAATAAAATAAAAACAGTAAATATAAAAATAATTTTTCTATAAAAATATAAGCTTTATAAATATTATGTTCGTTGGAATGAAAATAATGTGCCGATAGAAATATTTTGTTTAATGTTATATCACTCAATATTTATCAACATTATTATAATTTCATTGGTATATTATAGAGACGCTATATAATTTTAATATTTACAGTCTTCAAAAATATTATTTTCAAATCATTACGAAGGCATCGCCTTTCTATTGAATGATTACTTAGAATGTTAATCTTAAATCTTAAAAGAATAATTCTGCTTATTTTAATTTGGTTGCATATTAAAAGAAACCTTTATTAAACCACTATTTAATCCCAATTTATATGCAAAATTGAACGCACGTAAAATTTACTTAAATGAAATATTTGTGGCAAGATATCAAAAACCAAAGTTCTTAGATAATTAAATTTCGTGTCCTAATTCGTACATTTGTTGGAATCTTAAATCGTTCCACATACATTATTCCTGCTTTATGGAATACTTAATGTAATCTGATGAATACGGATGTACAATCAAGTATATCTGTAAAGAAACTTAAGTCACCAACTTAAGTTTCTTTGCGAACTAAGTTGCAGTAAATTTTTAATTAAATTCGAAAACAGAATCATTTCTAGGATAATCTACTAACAATAAATGAAATTGGAGGCTCAAATGCATCAAAGTTGAGGAATAATTAATCCCAATTCGAAATCCAATTCCCCCAGTGTTTAATAAAACATGTTCCTATTCCAATTCTTTAAACAAATCCCACCACACAAACAATATGGCTTTAAAGCCTCTGCTGTTTGGATGGCAATTGGGGAAGAAGTTCCAGAAGACGAAAACGGTGAAATCTTCATGGCTGTTTCTATCGAAATGACAACGACTGGCTGGAGAAGGGGTCCAATGAAGAATCTCTTCCCCCTCCCTCTTCGATAAAGCAAACGCCCCGCGAGTATCTTATCTTTGGTGTGACAGGGCGCACACTGCATTATTTGTTATCGGGCCTCCATGTCGCGGAGTATCACCGGGGCTGAATGGATTGCGATATAAATTGGATGAGGCTCCAGATAAAATGAGGACCTTTTTCTTCCCCTGTTCCTTGTTTAAGGTTTGGATCGGTGGATCCATCACTTTTATGATTGTCCCATCGGGATGGGTTATTAGAGGGGTATTGTTACTTACTGCACTGCTGGAAAATATTAAATTTGTTACTGAGATTCGGTTTATTTATGAATTGGGAAATTTTTGAAAACCGGTTTTTTATGATGGCGACATTTCTATTTAAATATTTAAAAGATTTTAGTAATTGCTCGTATGAATTCATTGCATATGGAAATATATGAGGCTCATTGTCGCATTGCTAGAATATATAGTTGAAATTCATTTGATTTTATTTATGTATTGGGAAATCGAGTTATTTTAGAAATGTTAGAAGATTTACAAGCATATAATTTTTCAAATGACTGACAGACTTTTAAAATTACTTAAATTATTGGAGATGGAGCACCCATAGGAAGACGTCTAACTTGGCTCCGAGTAGATGAAGAGAGGTGCTTTCTTGACTTTAAGATGACTTTGAAGAGGAACTATAACTCAATATATAACTCTTTGAAGAGGAATATATATATATATACATTTTCGTATCGAACGTGAGAAAACACTCAAAACCCCCACTAGGTAGTGTGAATAACAAGGTAAGATGCTGAATATCCCAAACGCCATCGAGTGTTCTGGCTTTTTGAATCTGTGTCTACAACAATGTCATCAGTGGATTGAACCTCAGCCTTAATGCTCACCAGAGGAGCACATTACCACTGAGTCACGAATCGGGAAAAGATTTTCAAGTTTACATTAATGAAGGACTTCTGTTTCTAAAATTGTGGAATTTATTATCGTTTCCATTATTGATAGTTTGTATTAGTTATCATATTCAAAACAAGTTTTAAATATTGCAGTTTTAAGTTTCATTGAAAAAAATATTTTTACTTGCAGTTTTTTAAAAATGCATTTAGGAAGACTTATTAAATAATTATTCCGGATTGGAGAAAGCATTCAAAATAGAGCTTTTACAATGGGTGGAACCTATCGTTACCGGGAAGTGATGCCTGTTGAATTTTTGATATATGATTCCCATAGCTTGTTCCGAAATTAATGGTTTCGCTTCCACGCGACTTCTCGATTTGTTCCGAGAAGAAGAAAACGAGACCAGCCAACTAAAATGATGAAAACAGTATTGGCTCCAGATCAGAGGATTAATCTCCCGCCACGCTTCTGCACCATTCTTCCATGACTGGGCTCAAGAGCAATCGAACACATATAAAAAAAATATGTTACGGAGAATGAAAGAATTCCATCCGAGTCTTTTCAAAACAATATATTTTCATCAGATGTAATAATAGGTATTTGTCCGACATTAGAGACGAGTGATATTTTCGAATACGGAAACAATAATAATAATTTGTCGTCGAAAATCTGGTACAATATGTGTACTTTGCTAAAGCAGCGAGATATCTTCTACGCCACTGGCAGCAATTGCTAGAAATTATATTTGATCGTAGATTACTATCTTGGAAAAGGAAAGGGATCAAAGGAATATATATATATATATATA
>BPLQ01008273.1:12768-25950 GCA_021605075.1 Caerostris darwini
ATATATATATATATATATATATATATAGTTCTGTCTGCGGTCCTAAATCGATAAAGTCGTTGACTGCTATCAACGACCTAATATGTTCTAAAAGAACGCACACATATCCACACACAAAAAAATTTGGGATTCCATATATAAGATAAGTTGCGGAGGAGGAAAAAAAATACTGTAGATGTAATAAGATGTGTTCGGTTTCGAATAAAGGAGCAAAATAATTTGTTGTCGAAAATACGGTACAAAAGATTTGCTTTGTTAAAGCATAGGGATATCTTCTACACCACTTGCAGCAATGGCTAGAAATTACCTTTGTTCGTAACTTACCCTCTTGTGCCGCAAAAGAATATATATATATATATATATATATATATATATTCTTGTTCTGTCTGTGGGTTCTAAATCGATAAAGTCGTTGACAGCCATTAGAGCTAATACGTCCCAAAAAAACACACACAAAAAAAAATCCCGGATTACTTTTCTCTGTCGTTTTTCTTTCGCCCGGAATCATGAGCATCACAAAGCAAAAAAAAAACAACTCTTCCTTGAAAGTATTTTATACGAAACAAAAGACTACAGAGTTGTTTTTTCATCGATTATTTTGTCTGTCATCTTCTTATAATGTCGCGCCGCTATGCAGTATGCCGAAAGACTTCATGAATAAGGCATCAGTTCCATACCGCACTGTATCTTTGCGAGAAGTTGGCGAGATGTTTCTGCGCCTTTAGGGAAACAACGGGGGAAAAAATTATCCCTACGATAGGCAAATAGATGCCACAATAAAAGAATGGGACGATGAATATTTCCGGAAGCAAATAGATAAGACTCCAGCGGATGCGATTATTTCCATACTTGCATATGGATATTTATGACTTGATAAAAAAAAAAAAAAATTTGTTGAATAAAAAAAGAGTTGGGCAAATATTTTGAAAAGCAATAGACTAACATTTGTGTATGTTATACCGCTCGGCACTTTGAAGTGTTTATATAATTATAAATTCTCCGAAATAGTGATAGAGATTTTTAAAGTTTTTATTAATGAACAAATTTCGTTTACAATTATGTAATTTATCTGTATATTTTTAGTGTGTTTGTTATTTTAATTTTAATTGCAATATTCAAAACTAATTAAAAATTAAACATTAAAATTAAAGAATATAGTGTAAAATATGTATCTTCAAGCGAAGTAATTCATTCTTGACTGAAAAGCATAATTAAAATGTAATGAAATCGTAAAAATAATTAAGTTTTTTTTTTTAAATTTTTGACCTCTGAATCTGTTTCTTTACATTCATGTTGAAAGTGAGGCGGAACGTTTGTTGCTATTGATTTCCATTTTTTAATAACGCATCCTTTTAAATTGAGTTGATGCACAATAAAATTAAAACAAAGCAATTACAAAGAATTTTATCATTTGCAATGCAAATAAAAGTTCAGAAACTCTTTCTACAAACAGAACGACCTTGAATTTAAGAAAGATATCAAGAATTTTACTTCATCTGATTTTAATTCCTTTCTTCACGACTCGTGATTTAGTGGCAACTTGTGCTGCTGATCAGCATGAGGGCTCAGCTTCAGTCCACTGTTCGAAAGCTTGTTGTAGACACTTTTTCAAAAAGCGCGGATACTCGATGGCGTTTGGGATGTTCAGAATCTTGCATCGTTAGTCGGACTACCTAGTGGGAGTTTTCTGGGGGTTCTCCCATGCGATACTCAACTGTGGGGTAGTTATCTATAAAATCCTCCCTTAAAACACTGCCCTCCTTCTTCAGAGACATGGAGCCAAGTCAGACATCTACCGGCGGGTGCTCTAGCACAGTGGAAATTGCCCCTTTCCCTCCATCCTTGCGTAGATTATTCATGGGATGTCCGTCTCGCACTGCAGGACACTGAGGATTAGACACAACAACAGCATAATTCATTTCGATATCGTATTTCTGTGTCATAATTATATATCTAAATGGATCGCCTTTTATATTTTAGGTTACAAAATGATACAAAGTAATTATTTTTTAAGTGAATAACAAGTTTCATTTTTAATATCTTTTTCCCTAAACTTTGTTTTTAAAGATTCGTATAGAGAATATAAGTAAGAATTCTCCTTTTAACAATTTCTTTGAAACTTTTAAATTCATTTCCGAAAGATGGAAATTGTGTTTAGCTTTAATAAACAAAAGATTTTCCGAGATTATTTCAAATTTCCCATTCATTCCTTTTCCCAAATTCGTTAGCAATCCCTATTATTCATTCTTCAATCCCTGTGATAGCCTCGTCTGTATTCAACCAATGCAATCCCCAATTCCTTCCTCTTACATCATGGGGCGGAATGGATAACCACTCCTTGATAGAAAGAAATAATTTTTTCCTGGGGGCGCGAATTTCTGTTTATTTCAGAGACATAAACCGTTCTTGACTGAAAAGCATGAATTAAAATTTAATAAAATTCTAAAAATAATTAAGGGGTTTTTTTTTTACATTTTTTATTTATAAATCTGGTTCTTTACGTCCTTGTAGAAAGTGAGCAAGAACGTTTGTTACTATAGAGTTTTCTTACTTATGCAAAGTCATTTCAAATTGAGTAGATGCACAATAAAATTAAAACAAAACAATTACATGAAAGCGAATAACAGTTCCGAAACTCTTTCTACACACAAAATGACCTTGCATTTAAGAAAAAAAAAGAAAGGTATGAAGAATTTTACTTCCGCTAATTATACTTCACTTCTGCCCGACTCGTGGCTGGTGAGCATTAGGGTGGAGGTTCCATCCGCTGGCGGCTTTGTTGTAGTCACTGTTTCAAAAAGCGAGGAGACTCGATGGCTTTTGCGATGTTCAACATCTTGTCTCGCGAGTTGGACTATCTGGTGGTCCAGTTACTTGGTTTCCCAGTTTTCTCTCTTACAACAGGTAAATGTTGGGTAGTTCCCTTTAAAAGTCACCACTTAAGGCACTGCCCTCCTTATCTAGCGGCACGGAGCTAAGTGAGTTTTCTAAATACGGCTGCTCCATCACAACAGAAGCTTCCACCTTTTTCTCCATCCGTGAGTAGATCACTCATGGAGTATCCATTTCGCACTGCAGGACAATGAGATTATACACAACAACCGCTTAATTCATTTCTGTACAGTATTTCTGTCTCATAATCATATATCTAAATGAACCTCCTTTCCTATTTTTGGGCACTAAAGGATACAAATGAATTATTTTTAAGTGACTAACACGTTTAATTTTTAATATCTTTTTCAGTAAACTTTGTTTTTAAAGGTTCGTATAGAAAATATAAATAAGAATTCCCATTTTAACATTTTGTTTGAAAGTTTTAAATTCAATCCGATAGATGAAAATTGCGTTTAACTATAATAAACAAAAGATTTTCGAAGATTATTGCGAATTTCCCATTCATTCCCTTTTCCAAAATCTTTGGCTGTACGTATTACTTATTTTTCAATCCCGTGTTTGCCTCCTCTGCATTCAACCAATACAGTCCCCGATTCCTTCATCTTACATCATGGGGCGGAATAGATAATCACTCCCTGATAGAAAGAAATCATTTTTGCCTTGGGGCACGAATTTCTATTCACTTCAGAGACATGCCGTCGTGTAATCCGTTCCTGATAGAAGAAGGCATCGTACGAAGCCAGACTCAGAAAACCTGAATGAGTTTCTCACGTTTCCATTAAATATGAAAAACTTACGCACATCACTGTGAAATTCAATCTTCAGATGCAAGTTTGAGGGAGAGGTATTTTACATTTTGTACAAAAAAATATTAAGAGGATTATCATATTGAAATTGATACTCACTAAACGTATTTTTGAAACTTGTACTCGTGGGTTGTTGCAATTGAGCCAATTTCAGTTGCAATTGAATCCAATCTTTTCAATAATAAGACATAAAACCAATTCAAAATATATTGAAAATAACTTATTTTAATACTGTAGTAATGAATGAAAATTATTTAAAATGCTTTTATACGATGTTCAAATTTCCGATAAAAATAGTATTTAATAATTCGTAGTTTTAAATCTAAAGTCTTCGCTCTATTTCAATATTTTTGTTATCACTAAGTTGATTAAGACTATGTATTTCTAAATATTTGTTTGATTTTATTTTAAAGATTATTTTAGTTTTATTATTTCTATATGTGTTTTACGATGATGGAATTTTAGGTATAGAAATCGAAAACTTATTCCATTTTAATAATAATATTGTATCAGAAATAATTTAAGAGATTTTATTTTAAAATAAGTTTCATTTCTATTAAAATTTTATATTAAAAATTTTTTTAAAACACAATTTTCTGTAGAGAAATTATCAGTAGTATAAAAAGTAATCAATAGTTCCTAACTAACTCCCTGGCACTACAAACCATGTTGAACCATGACCGCCTGCTACTTGCAGATTCTGAAACAGGAGACGATTTTTTTTTTTTTGATGGGGAGTGTTGTCAGACCTGCGCTCAACGCTCTACAGTCATATTTAACTGGGACCTATGGTTTCGAATGAATTCTGAACTACTACAAAGAACTTGTGGTTCCGAGCGCCAGAGTGCAGTTTTTTGCCATCAGCTAATAGTTACTGTAGTTAATTTTTTTAAGATTTATTTCTGTTAAATTTTTATATTAAAAATAATCCTTTTTAAAAATTAAATTTTTTTGTAGTGAAATTACTGGTAGTATAAAAATTAGTCAATATTACTAACTAACTAACTCCATGGCAATACAGTTTCATGGCCGTCTGCCTACTGGCAGATTTTGAAACAGGAGTTTTTTTTTGCTTTTTACGAATAGGATTGCCAGCCTTACGCTAACGATCTACAGTCATATTAGTCCGGAACCTACGGTTTAAAGTCGATTCTAAACCACTACAAATATCCAAGGCACCGAGTACTAGTACTAGAGCCATCAGTCAATAGCCATTTTAGTTAAATTTTTCAAGATATGTGAAAAATGTAGTCACAAAAACTCTAACTAATAAAGCAGATATAAAATAAAAAGTTTTTTCTTCGTACATTTATAAACAGTTATAATATCACTAAAAATAATAATACTACAATTATAACTGGATTTTCTATTTATCAGATTAAAAATAAAAATAATTCCGTGACGTAAAAATGTTCTTTTTAAAAAATTAGAAAGCAAAATATTACTTTATTTTTCAATTGCTAATGTTTTCAAGCATATTTTATAAAAATATTCTAACAGCAGTTGCAAGAAACACAAAATACAGTTTTCAGCTATCATATAAAGAAACAAATAAAAAAATAGTATGGTGATATCCGACATTTAGGAATAGTAAATGTAGACGAGACTTTTAAAAATATCTATACGACACTCCTATTATTTTTTCCTTCCGAAATGTATATCTTCAGTTGCAAAAAAGTTGCATTTCTCATATGGCCCTTATTTTTTTTTTACTTCCAACTTTTTGAAGAAGAAGAAACGAAAAATAAAAGATATATGAAAGCGAAATAAAAACTGCAAAATTGTACTCGTGCCGTATACGATAAATCTTAAAGCGGGGACATTTCTCCTAAATAAAATAGACGCACTTTTCTCGCGAAATAAGCCATCAAACTTTATTTTTGTACACATTTTCACAGCTTCAGCAGCTCAGAATAAACAAAAAATAAAATAAAAAAATAAGGGGATACTCAAACACATTTCGACTGTGTCGCCAGTATCATACAAAATTTAGAAGACGAATTGTTCCATCTCATCGTTAATATCGTTGCCAGATATCCCTTTGTATGGGTTTCGGTATTTTCCAGCTTGCCTTGTCTCCTCAAATTCATGAATAAATTTCCCGAAGATGGAACAAACTTCTGCTGGTGCGACAGAACTTTCGCAGCAGTCATTATTTGAGCAGCTGCGAAGATAAAACCCATGCGGGTATAATTTGTAAAAAATAAAGGTATACAACTCGGGTTGTCAGTTCTTGATGGTGGCATATGAAAATAAACTCGGCAGATATCTCATTTATTGGATGACACGTGTATAATGAAGTTACTTGGAGAGAAATGAATTATTTACAGAGAAAAGAAATGTTTAAGAATTGAATAATACATCCATCAATTTCTCTGGAATCAGTAATATGGAGAACTAACAACTGCAATAAAAAATACAGTAATATTAAAGAGATACTTCCATAATAATAATAGTAGTTGATCCATTTAATTTGTGCTATAATAATAGTAGTAGTGGATCAATGTATTTTTTCCCATAATAATAGCAGTAGTTGACCAATTTAATTTGTTCCATAATAATAGTGGTAGTTGATCCATTTAATTTGATTAAAAACTACAACTATAACATGGTTACACTATTTATCTGATTGAAACACAAAACAATTCCATTTTGAAGTATTACAGTTGTTGTTTTTTTAATTGAGAAGCAAAATATTAAAAGTCTTTATTTTTACTTTGGTAGAGTTTTATTTAAAAAATATTCTATATTAACAGTTATAAGAAACACAAAATACATTTTCGACTTAAATATATGGAAACGAATAAAAAAATATTATTATAATATCCCACATTTAGGAATAGTAAATGTAGACGAGACTTTTAAAAATAGTAATATGACATTCCTATTTTTTTTTCTTCCAAAATGTATACCTTCAGTTGAAAAAAAAAGTTGCATTTCTCATATGGCCCTTATTTTTTTTACTTCCAATTTTTTGGAAGAAAAAAAAAGAGTAGAAAAGATATATGAAAAGCGAAATAAAAACTGCAAAATTGTACTCGTGCCGAATACGATAAATCTTAAAGCGGTGACATTTCTTCTAAATAAAATAGACGCACTTCTCTTGGGGAAATAAGCCATCGAACATTATTTTTGTACTTTTTTTCACAGCTTCAGCAGCTCAGAAAAAAAAAAAAAAAAAAAAAAAAAAGTAGAAAGGGTACCAAAACACAGACGAATAGTTCCATCTCTTCGTTAGGAATGCCAGGTATCCCTTTGTATGGGTTTCGGTTTCGGTATTTTCCAGCTTGCCTGGTCTGCTCAAATTCATGAATAAATTTTCGAAGATGGTACAAACCTCTGCTCAAAAGTTTCGCAGCAGTCATTATTTGAGCAGCTGCGAAGATAAAACCAATACGGGTATAATTTGCAAAAAAGAAGGTATACAACTAAGGGTTGTCAATTCTTGATGGTGGCATATGAGAATAAACTTGGCAGATATCTCATTTATTTGCTGACATGTGTATAGTGAAGTTGCTTGGAGTGAAATGAATTACTTACAGAAAAAAGAAATATATTTAACAGTTGAATGATACATGCAGTCATTTCTCTGGAATTCGTAATATGGAGAAATAAAAGCTGCAATAAAAATACTGTAGTTTTAAATAGATACTTCTTTTTCCATAATAATACTGGTAGTTGATCAATTTAATTTGTCCCGTAATCATGACAGTAAGAGTAAATAAATATAGAACGCAACATTTATTGTCAAATAACTAAATTAAATTAAGCAACATATTAAAATATTATTTCGAATTTTTATTTCGATAGTTCAGTTAGTTTACTGTAATTTTTAATAATTTCGTTACTGCGTTTTAAACTTATAAGTGTTTTGCTTTTCCTATATGCATGAGCTTAAAATGAATATGGATTTCCTCTATTATGAATTTTCCTTTTTTCGAAATTTGGAGTAATATAGATTTGGGAACTTTATTATACTCTCTCTATCACAAAATAATAGGAGAAAGTGAGGAATTTATTTTGTCCCATATTAAGAGTAGCAAAAGAATATATATTTATAGAATGCAACATTTATTAGAAAAACTAGATCAATTTAAATAATAAATTTAAAATATTACTTCTAATTTATTATTTCGAGTGTTCAGGTCAGTGTTTTCATCAGCGTTAATATAAACCTTACTGTTCATTAACTTTCCGACAGGAATTTAATTAAAATTTAATTAACTTAAAAAAATGAATGAAAATTACTTATAAAGGACTTTCTGCAATATAGAGAAAAAAAAGTAGGAATTGATTTTAAAAAATTTTTTTATAGTACTTGTTCATCTTGCCTTCACAATGCATTGATATTCAACTGCTTTAAAACAATTGATTTCTATCAGCGGAGGAAATTAGAAAAATAGTTATCATTCGAAAAAATTAGCCTAACTTAAAAATTGAAAGATGTGTCAAAACAAATGGCAGATGTCATGAAATGTTGATTTGGATTCAGAGATTCACAATTTTGCATCACTTGCAGCTGCATTCATCAATAATTCCCATTTAAATATTCACTTATTACTATTATTATGGGACAGAATTAGAATAATTTTTAAATGCTTCTTACTTATAAAACTTTATTAAAAATAATAAATGTAAAAATAATTCTTCTATAAAAATTTATCCGTTATAAATATTATGTTCGTTGGAATAAAAATAACGTATCGATAGAAATATTTTGTTTAGTTTTATGTCACTTACTATTTATCAATATTATAATAATTTCAATGGTATATTATTGAAGCTCGGTCTAATTTAAATATTTTTCGTAATCTTCAGTATTACAAATTATTCCAAAAGTACGTCCTTCTTTTGAATGATTACTCAGAATGTTAATCTAAAATCTTGAAAGAATAATTCTGCTTATTTTAATTTGATTGTATATTAAAAAAAAAATAAGAATATAATGGAAATTGAAATACTGCATATAGCAAACTTTATTAAACCTACTATTTAATTACAATTTATACGCAGAATTTAACACATGTATAATTTACTTAAATGAAATATTTATGGCAAGATATCAAAAACCAAAGGTTGTAGATAATTAAATTTCGAGTCCAAATTAAAACATTTGATGGTATCCTAAATCATTCCACATCTATAAGATATACATTATTCCGACTTCATAGAATACTTAATTTAAACTGATGAATACAGATACACAATATATAAGTCACCAACTTAAGTTTCTTTACCAACTAAGTTGTAGTAAATTTTTAATTAAATCCCAAAACCGAACCCCTCTCTTAGGTAATCTACTAACAATAATTGAAATTGGAATCGCAAATGCAACAAGGTTGAGGAATAATTAATCCCAATTCGAAATCCAATTCCCCCAGTACTAAATAAAACATGTTCGTCTTCCAATTCTTTAAACAAATCCTACCACACAAACAATAAGGCTTTTAAGCCTTTGCTGTTCGGATGGCAATTGGGGAAGCAGTTCCTAGACGAAAATGGTGGAAATCTTCATGGCTGTTTCTCTCGAAATGACAAGGGCTGGCTGGAGAAGGGGTCCAATGAAGAATCTCTCCGACCCCCTTCCCGATAAAGCAAACGCCCCGCGAGTATCTTATCTTTGGCGTGACAGGGCGCACACTGCATTATTTGTTATCGGGGCTCCAAGTCGCGGAGTATTACCGGGGCTGAATGGATTGCGATATAAATTGGATGGGGCTCCCGATAAAATGAGGATCTTTTTCTTCCCGTGTTCCTTGTTTTGAGGTTTGGATCGGCGGATCCATCATTTTTATGATTGCCCCAATCGGGATGAGTTATTAGAGGGACATTGTCACTTACTGCACTGCTGGAAAATATTAAATTTGTTACTGAGATTAGGTTTATTTATGAATTGGGAAATCGAGGAGATTGTTTTTTATGATGGCGAGATTTCTCTTAAAATATTTAAACGATTTTAGTAATTGCTAAGATAAATTCATTGCTTACAGAAATTTATGAGGTGCATTGTTGGATTATTAAAGATTGTAACTGAAATTCATTTGATTTGATTTTTACATTAGGAAATCGAGTTAATTTAATGTTAGGAGGCATACAAGCATATAATTGTTCAAATGTTTGTAAGATTTTAAAAATATGTAAATGATTACAGTAATTGATAATATGAATTCATTGCATATGGAAATTTATGAGGTGCATTGCTGCATTGCTGGAATTTGTAATTGAAATTCATTTGCATTTACATTCTTACGCATTCGTACGAAATTCATGTCATTTGCATTCGTTCATTCATTCATTCGTAATTGAAATAATTCTGCTTATTTTAATTTGATTGTATATTTAAAAAACACTAAAAATATAACGGAAATTGAAATACCGTATATAGCAAACTTTATTAAACCAACTATTTAATTTCAATTTATATGCAAAATTCAAGACATGTATAATTTACTTAAATGAAATATTTGTGGCAAGATATCAAAAACCAAAGTTCTTAGATAATTACATTCCGAGTCCTAATTCAAACATTTGTTGGAATCTTAAATCATCCCACATCTATAAGATATACATTATTCCGATTTCATAAAATACTCAATTTAAACTCATGAATACCGATATGCAATATAAACACCAACTTAAGTTTCTTTATTAACTAAGTTGCAGTAAATTTTTAATTACATTCGAA
The DNA here is from genome assembly GCA_021605075.1 of Caerostris darwini. Taxonomy (NCBI): domain Eukaryota; kingdom Metazoa; phylum Arthropoda; class Arachnida; order Araneae; family Araneidae; genus Caerostris; species Caerostris darwini. The sequence goes on from BPLQ01008273.1 coordinate 23,155, forward strand.
AACCGAAGCCTCTGTTGGCTAATCTATTAACAATAATTGAAATTGGAGTCACAAATGCAACAAGGTCGCGAATAATTAAGCCCAATTCACAATCCCATTCCCCCAGTACTAAATAAAACATGTTCATCTTCCAATTCTTTAAACAAATCCCACCATACAAACAATACGGCTTCTAAAATCCTTTGCTGTTTCGATGGCAATTGGGGAAGAAGTTCCAGAAGATGAAAATGGTGGAAATCTTCATGACTGTTTCTCTCGAAATGACAAGGGCTGGCTGGAGAAGGGGTCCAATGAAGAAACTCTCCGCCCCCCCTACCCGATAAAGCAAACGCCCCGCGAGTATCTTATCTTTGGTGTGACAGGGCGCACACTGCATTATTTGTTGTCGGGGCTCCATGTCGCAGAGTATTACCGGGGCTGAATGGATCGCGATATAAATTGGATGGGGCTCCAGATAAAATGAGGATCTTTTTCTTCCCGTGTTCCTTGTTTAAGGTTTGAATCGGTGGATCCATCATTTTTATGATTATCCCCTCGGGATGAGTTATTAGTACTGTTACTTACTGCACTGTTGGAAAATATTAAATTTGTTACTGAGATTCGGTTTATTTATGAATTGGGAAATCGAGGAGATTTTTTTTTTATGATGGCGTGATTTCTCTTAAAATATTTACACGATTTTAGTAATTGCCAAAATAAATTCATTGCTTATGGAAATATAGGAGGTGCATTGTTTCATTGGTGGAGTTTGTAATTGAAATTCATTTGATTTTATTTATAGATTAGGAAATCGAGTTATTTTAGAAATTACATCCAGCTATTTTAGAAATAGGTCTATAGGCTATATAAAAATAAAATAGGTGTTATCGACACACAAAATATTTGAACTTACATATATAAAAATAAGTTACGGAAGAGGAAAAACTACTGTAGATGTAATAATATGAGTTCGGTTTCGAATAAAGAAGCAAAATAATTTGTTATCGAAAATACGGTACAGAAGATTTGCTTTGCTAAAGCATCGGGATATCTTTTACGCTACTTGCAGCAATGGCTAGAAATTACCTTTGTTCGTAACTTACCCTCTTGGAATAATGGAATATATATATATATATATCTTGTTATGTCTGTGGGTTCTAAATAGATCAAGTCGTTCACAGCCATTATAGTTAATATGTTCCAAAAGAGAACACACAAAAACTCGTAGGAAATATATATATACACTGAAGTGACAAAAGTCATGGGATACCTCTTAATATCGTTTCGGCCCTCCTTTCGCAGAACAAAGTGCAGCAACTCGACGTGGCATGGACTCAACAAGTCGCTGGAAGTCTCCTGCAGGAATATTGAGCCATGCTGTCTCGATAGACGTCCATAATTGTGAAAGCGTTGATGGTGCAGGATTTTGGGCACGAACAGACCTCTCGATGATGTCCCATAAATGCTCGATGGGATTCATGTCGGGCGATCTAGGTGGCCAGATCATTCGTTGGAATTGTCCAGAATGTTCTTCAAACCAATCGCGAACAGTTGTGGCCCGGTGACATGGCGCATTGTCATCCATAAAAATCCCATCGTTGTTTGGGTACATGAAGTCCATGAATGGCTGCAAGTGATCTCCAAGTAGCTGAACATAAGCATTTCCAGTCAATGTTCGGTCCAGTCGCACCAGAGGACCAAGTCCATGCCATGAAAAAACAGCCCACACCATTACGGAGCCACCACCAGCTTGAACAGTGCCTTGCTGACAGTTTGGGTCCATGGCTTCGTGGGGTCTGCGCCACACTCGAACCCTACCATCAGCTCTTACCAACTGAAATCGTGACTCATCGGACCAGGCCACGGTTTTCCATTCATCTAGGGACCAACCGATATGCTCACGTGCCCACGAGAGTCGCTGCAAGCGATGTCGTTCTGTCAGTAAAGGCACTCGAGTCGGTCTTCTGCTGGAATAGCCCAAGAAAGCCAAATTTCTCCGCACAGTTCTAACAGACAAGTCCCTTGTACGTCCCACATTGATTTCTGCGGTTATTTGACGCAGTGTTGCTTGTCTGTTAGAATTTACGACTCTTTGCAGACGTCGCCGGTCTCGGTCGTTAAGTGCAGGCGGTCGACCACTGCGCTGTCCATGGTGGGATGTTATGCTTGAAATTTCATACTCTCGGCACACTCTTGACACAGTGGATCTGGGAATGTTGAATTCCCTAACGATTTCCGAAATGGCATGACCCATGCGTCTAGCTCCAACTAACATTCCGCGTTCAAAGTCTGTTAATTGCCGTCGTGCTTTCATCATCACGTCAAAACCTCTTCACATGAATAACTTGAACAGAAATGAAAGCTCTGCGAAAGCACTGTGCATTTATACCTGTTCTACGCGATGCTACTGCCATCTGAAAATTTGCATATTGCTATCCCATGACTTTTGTCACTTCAGTGTATATATATAAATAAGTTACGGAGGATAAAAGAATACCATCAGAGCATTTTGAAAACAATATATCTTCATCAGATGTAATAATAGGTATTCGTACAACATAAGAGAACATTAAGAACTAAAATAAGAAACTATATAAGATAAATAAAATAATTATAATAACCGGTTAAAGAAACGAAAGGTTTCTAATACAGAAACCAAATAATTTGTCTTCGAAAATCAGTTACAAAAGATTTTTGCTAAAGAAGCGAGATATCTTCTGCACCACTTGCAGCAATTGCTAGAAATTACCTTTGTTCGTAACTTACCCTCTTGGGCCATAATGGAATATATATATATACATATAAATATATATATAT
>BPLQ01008274.1:0-89048 GCA_021605075.1 Caerostris darwini
TAATATTAAAACTATTCAAATTTATATTGTATTTTGCAGTGTATAAATGAAAGGAAATGAATAAAGTTACTTAATTAATGTGGATTATTAAGTAATTAAAATTTAGTTTGTGTAAATTGATTTACTTCTGAAATTTTTATAAATGAAAATTAAAGAACTAATAGTTTTTTTTTTATTACAGATAATCTGATATCAAAATTTTAACATGGCCAACGTAATAAGAAGACCACGATATACCCAAATGAATGGCTTACTTTATCCTGAAATGTTCTCTCCAAAATGTTTCCAGGAAGCCTTAGAATACAAACCTAAGCCAGGTGACGTATTCATCGATACATATCCCAAATGTGGTACCATGGATGCAAAAAAACGTCATATGTATATTTTCTTAAAGGAAAAGAAATGGAAAAATCAACAGATTTTTTAAAATTTGCGCCCTATATAGATTTGATTGGAATGGAAGGCATTATTAACATGCCAAGACCTGGAGCATTCAAACACATCTGCCTTATTCTTACATGCCTCATTCCTGATGCCAGTACATATTCGTCGCTCGAAATCCGAAAGATTGCTGCGTTTCCTTTTTTACCATACTAGAGACCAACCAGGTTTTGGGTATTGGAATGGTGAATTCGATGACTTCTTTGAGTTATTCATGGCTGGGGAACTAGGATACAACGACTAACTTTCATCATTTGCTAGATTGGTATCCACACAGAAGTGACCCAAATATATTCTAAACAACGTATGAAGACATGAAAAAGGATATACAAACTGTTATCTTAAAACTTTCAAGATTTCTAGGGGACGAATACATAGAAGTAATTGAAAAAGATAATGCTGTGTTCAACAACATTATTCGTTATAGTGGATTCGATTACATGAAAAAAAATATCTAAAATGCGTAATTTAAGAGAATCGAAAGATATGGACTTTAAATTTACAGGACTTAATCACGCGTACGAATTTAATAAGTCTCTTAAACCTCCAGAAAGATCTTCAAATTTGAAGAGGTTCGAAAGGGTATTGTTGGAGATTGGAGAAATCACTTCTCTGTGGATCAGACTGAAAGGATGAATAGAAAAATTTTAGAAAAATGAAGGATACCGAAGTTTTACAGTGGTTTCCGATTGAATAAATACTAATATAATATATTTGAAAATTTATGTGGTTCTTACATAAATTAATGCATTTAACAAGCTTAGAATGCTTTTATGGCGGATTGGGAATTTCATCAAGCGTGCTCTGAAAACTCAAGAAATAAAATTTGCTTATTGCTTTTAGGTTGAAAGCTGGTTTTCTCTAAATTTGATTTACCTTTTTGGAAATAATATATGATTTTAGAGCTGTATAGTTATTCATTTTGAACTAAGACATGATTCTTTTAAAAATATTTTTAAATAATTTAATTTCATAAGTAAGTGTACTTAAAACAATTAAAAAATATTGTTAAAAAATTATTGTTCTTTATGTATTTATTTTGAATTAAATCTTTTATAATAAATAATCGTTTTATTTATTTATATTCATCTTACATTTATGCATTTATATTTTTTACATTTATTTTTATATTCATCTTTTATAAATTTTATACATTTGAAAATTCATTTTTGCCAATATCAAAACGAATTTATATTCAATTTTTTGCGAAAATTTTCAAACATTTAACAACAGTTCTTTTCATTTATTAACTGTAAAATCAAGTATTGTTTTTTGTTAATTTAAATGTTTTTAAATAATCTAAAACTTAACAAAGTAAACTTATTCTCTATACCTCGATTTTAATACCGATAATTAGCTACGAGTATTCAGTTTGGATTTCGGCTGAAGTTAACAATTTGCAGGTTTTAGGAAATTATATTTATTGTCATTAATTTATTAAAAAAACATCTCCCAAGTAAGGGAAGAACCAAAACCTCTCCCATCTCACCACCCCCTCTCCCAAGTAAAATCAGTTTCATGGGTTTTCAGAAATTATTACCTTTACCCATGTTTTGTACTTTTTTATATTGTGTTTTCGAAATATTGCTTGCTCATTAGTTAGTCCATTCAAATTAAACACCAATATTTCTAGGAGCTTCTTATGGAGTATTTTCTGTATTGGTAAAATCTTCCAGAAAATGTTAATTTCAAGTTGTGTGAACCTACTTAAATTTATAAAAGTAAAGGTTAAGTTTCCACAATTTGCCATTTTGAAAGGTTGTTATTACTTTTTGTTTTTAAAAAGCTTTTGGACAATTCAAGAGTTAAATTAAAATTTAGATGTCATATAATACTATTATTTGTATCAATACACATTATTCATAAAGTTAATGTATACCTAGATAGTAGTTGAATAACAGCATTTATATTGATATCTCGAGTTTTTGTATATTATCGAACAAGTATTTATTCCTTCACACTTACATGCAAATATTACTTTTAAAGCATAAAAATAAGCCTAATATACATTAGAAAATCATAATATGCTACTGTTGTAAGATAAATAACTGATATTCTTCGAAGTATCGAACCTTCTACTGCTTTAATGGTTAGGCGAGAATTGTGAATAGGGAGCGACTGTAGTCAGCAACAGAGATGCTTTGAAGATTTTTGAGATTCAAGTGTTCATCGGAGGTTAAAAGAAATTGTTGTTTTCAAATTGTTCATCTTCCTTTTCTAAAAGTTGCAAAAATGGGTGGAAATGGTCATCGTCCTTTTCAATCTCATCCATCATCTTTTATTTGAATTTTTCTATACCATTTAGCTTTTGAAGTTCACTTGTTAAATTTAGTTTGTGGAACCATTTTTATAACCTACTACGACAAAATTACAATTACCATAAGCTACTCCATTGCTTAATAGTAATATAACACTATTGTTTAAAAAGGGTTTGTTGTGAAATCCACTCTTGCAATTTAATAAAATCACCTCTGTTGATACGAAAATTTCACAAGTCCGCACTCTGCTCTGATGTTTCATAAAATGTAAAATTTTCAGTTTTATTTAAAAAAGCTGAAATTTTTAATTCCATCACATTGCATTCTGCTTGTATATTGATACATCTCGGCCTGTACTTGACCTATAAAGGCTTCAAGAGGACGGTCGCTTTCAGGTTCATGAGAACACTGTACATTTTATTTACAAGCATTATGCATATATATATATTTACAGAACTCTATTTACAAAAAATGAAAAATAAGAATATAAATTAGATTCACCAAGTGCAGTTCATTCCAAGTTCGGAGACTTTCAGAGTTCTCGAGTATATGTCGAATCACAAAACTTGAAACGATGAGATTTTGTATGAGAACGTATGCGTGGAAGTGGCATATTACGGTGCCCAAAAAATTTAAATTTCCCAGCATATGGAATTTCAATTTTTTTTTTCTTTTTTGTTGTTGGCAATGTGCTTGATATTTGTGTGAAATTTCACGTCAAAGTATTGTTTGAGTTACGTTTGGCTTTCTGAGACGCTAAAACTGATTCCGGCAATTTTTGAAATGTCAGAACTTATTGAGCGAAAAACTTGCATTAATTTTATTTGCGGTATGAATATTTGCGTGTGGAAACGTATAGAATGTGGCAGAAGGCATTCGGGGAGCAAATTATATCAAAAAGAAATGTTTACAAGGGGTCTAAACTGTTCAAAGAAGGCAGAGAACGCGTTGAAGACGAAGAGCCCTACGGTCGACCGTCAACCTCATTCTACGAAGCTCACGTCCAAAAAATTAAAGATTTGGTTCTTACAAACAGTCGATTTACAATTAGAGACCTTGCTGGTGATGCTGGGATTTCAAAAGGATTGGTCAATTCCATTTTAAAAGATGTTTTGGGCCTCAAACGCGTCAAATCTCCATTGGTACGGAAAACTGAATTTTATGGAAAAACATCGTCGCGTTGAAGTGTTATGCTTTCTGACTATAAGGATAAGTTGAAATGCATCATAACTGGAGAAGGGACTTGGATTTATGCTTAAGACCCGGAAACAACCAATCAATAGAGCGAATATCGTGACGTAGATGAAGCAAGACAGAAAAGACAACGCCAAAGTCTCTCAAAAATCAAAGTCATGTTGACTGTTTTCTGCGATTACCATGGTGTGGTGCATTATGAATTCCTTACGCCAAACTGTCAACAAGGAATATTATTTGAGTGTTATGCGTCGTTTGCGCGAAACTATTCTCAAAAAGTGGCTACGTTTATGGAAAGACAACTCTTGGATTTTGCATCACGATAATGCGCCAGCTCACACTGCATTGATTGTTCGTGACTTTTTCGCCAAAAATGAAAACCATATCGTTGCACAACTACCGTATTCAAAACGTCTAATTTCTGGCTATTCCTTAAACTCAAAAGACCACTCCAGGGACACCATTTTGAGTCGAATGAAGAGATTCAACGTGAATGGCCGCGCGTTTTGTAGGACATCGCTGCCGATGGCTTTTGAGCATGCATTGAGAATCGGAAAAAAAGGTTGGCATAAGTGCATTGTGCCCGGAGGCGATTAATTTGAAGACGATGAAATAAATTCGGAAGAATAAATAAAGAGTTTTTAAAAAAAGTAAATATTGGTGATACTTTTTAGGCACAATAGCATGTACTAACTCGAGTTATTATAGAATTATGATATAAATATAAGATACCGTTAAGAATTTAGGTCATAGATTTCTGGCTAAATAAAAGTTTGCAGAAACTTGCATTTTATTGGTGCACCTGACGAAATTTGCATTTTATTGGTGCTTACGAAAGCACATCTTGTTTAAACTTTCGAAATGACTCATTTCATCCGCGTATTCATCGCATTTCGTTTACAGCTCGGCAGAAGGGTATTTTGAAATATATCTTACAATTCGTTTACGACTTTACATCGCATAGGAAGACATCTGCACTGAATTTTCTAAACTAAGGTAAAAACAAATGCCAACATTTAGATTTGTTTTTAAATTTTAGTTGTTGTTTTTTAATTATTATATCGGTTGCTACTGTATATTTGAATTGATTAGCTGGCTTAAAACTTTTCTTAGTTTCTCTTTTTTTTTAAATCACTAAAATTTTTATAATAACTTTTAAATAATATATAAAATAATATATTTTTATAATAATAAATAACTTTTATTTTGCAGACGTATCATTATTAGACGTATAGAAGTATTTAAGAAGTTTGGTTAATTATTTAAGATATTTTATAGTTTTCTTTATCTCAAATAAGTTGAATTACAAGTAATTAATTTTTGATCACATAGTATTGTAGCTGTCAAACCGCTTTGGATCAAATTTCCTATTATATTTTTCAAAAAAAAAAAAAAAAAAAAATCAAAATTATGAATATGTTACTTTTAATGACGTAAATATATATTGCAGGGAAAAACATAAGAAATATATCTACTTTTTAAATTTTAAATTAAATGTTATATATATATATATATATGTGTGTGAATCCTTAGAGCTCTTACTCAATTTTAACAACTAAAATGATATTTAAAAGTTTATTTTGAATGTGTATTTCTTTTTCTTAAATACTCAGCTTAAAATGATAATTTATAAATTTAATAAGCAAAATAATTTTCTAAAAAAAAAAATTCAATTTATCGACTTATAAATCCAATTTTAAAAATTCATGAATTTTAGAAGATAATTGAAATCTCCAAGTTTTGATTGCAGAGTCAATAAACCATATATTTTTCAAAAATAAATATTTAAATGATACTTTTATGATAACATAATAAATAAAATGGATATATAATTTTTTTTTTTTTTAATAAATAATCAGATTTATTGTAGCTCAGTCGTATTTTGTATTCATTTCTTCATGTAATAACTCATAATACAATATACCATTTAAATTTTAAATAAACTCCAAAAATATTACGACTTGTTTAAAATAAAGAACAAATAATAATCTTCACTAACACAAATTGTAGAAATTTACAATTTGTATACAAATTCAATGATATGTTTACAATTTAGAGTACTTAATTATAACACGTAATATAACAAAAAAAAACTTTTTAAAGTCAATTCCTACTTTTTTTTCACTCTATTGCAGAAAGTCCTTTATAAATAATTTTCATTCTTTTTTTTTAAGTTTATCTGGCGCCATCTATTGGTAGATATGTGCAACTTAAATCTAAAAAAAAACTTAAATTAATTAAATTTAATTAATGAATTACTATTTGAAAAAACTGTATTAACATCCAGTGCCATCCCCTACATGTTCAAAAAAATGTATCTGAACTTGAGTGGAAGAATAAAAAATATTTTATTAATATTTATATAGGGATAGTGTGAGCTACCCTTTCCGTTCCGATGGACGTGTTTGGGTATGGCGTTTGAGTGGGATTTCCTGGTATGGGGCTGGCCCACTGGTGAAAAGTTTATGGGCGATGAATGCCGATAGATACTGCTGATATTCTCGACAATCATGTCCTTCCCTACCTTGTGGGCAACATACGGTATAGTTGTTGGGTATCAAGACGACAACGCAACGCCAACCATTTAATCCCAAAGCAAGCCTGAACTATTCGTCTAAGCATGCCCAGAAGGATTATAGCTGTGATCGCAGCCAAAAAAGAAGGACCTACCTCCTATTAATTTTAATAAATATGGGTGTATGCCGTTATAGTGTCGTGTCCCGTCACTTTCTTCCACATAGTGTAGAAGGAAAAAAAGGAAATTAATAAATTCGTCGAAGACGCTTTGAAATCTTAGGGTCTTCTCCAGATTTAAGAACCATCGGAGGTTAAAGGAAATTGTCATTTTCAAATTATTCATCTTTCAATTTCGATGGTTCCAAAAGCTGATGGAAATGGTCATCCTCCTTTGCAGGCTCATCCATATATTAAATTGGTCAGTATTGTCAAAAACAGAAATACAAATTTATTGACATATAAAACCAATTTTAAAAATTCATTAACTTTTGATGATATTTGAAATCTTCAAGTTTTGATTGCAAAGTCAGAAAACAATATAATTGTCAAAAATAAGTATTTATTTGATGTTTTTATTACAAAATAAAAAGTATTATAAAAAAGAACATATAAAGTATTTTTTTGTAATAATAATCAAATTTATTGTGGTTCAGTCACATTTTGTGTTGATTTTTTTTATATATAATAGCTCATAGAAATGGTAACATAAATTGCAAGAATAAAACAGCTCGTCATTCAATCGAAGAATACAAAATAAATATGTGACGGATTACAAATTAAAATAAATTATAATTTTAACAAGTTTTAAAATTCCGTAAATTATAAATTTAAACAATTTACTAAATTACGATATATAACCAAATCTTCAAAATCAAAATATATTACTAAAAAGTTCCAAAGTCTAAATATGCATTTAGAAATGTACATATTAATTAAGTCTCTTTTGAAAGATTACGTGAAAGTAATAAGTTTAATTAAACTTTTTTTTTTACATCCTGGATTGTTTATCTTATAAAGTTTATGAAAATAAACTTTTGTTATGCTCATCTTGGTAAAACGTTTTTCAAACACGTTATTTTAGAAGAAATCATATGTGTTTGTCATAAAAAATTCATATGCAAGAAAATGTCGGTAAACAAGGCTGCAAATTAAAGAAACAGCGATAATAAAAATAACGATTATAATATGAAATAGTTTAAACAGAAAAAAATCATGATATGTTGTTCTCCATATTTTGTATCTGGCTATATATAGTTGCACATTTGTTTAAACATTCAGCAAAGAAGAGCATATTTTCAAAAAACTCCGTGACTATTTTTAATTCTTTTAGATATAAAAAGGAAAGAACTATGAAATCCCGTTGATCGAAACTGTTGAGAATTAAGATCCAATAGTTGTTGTTGTTCTAATACAGCTGGCAATACAGAGACATTTAATTTTTTATGTCATAAGCAAAGGCTGCATCGCTGCTACTCCTTTAACACTACTCAAGAGGCACATGTAACTTGAAGATATGTTACGAACGCGAGTAACACTACCTCCACAACGCTCTATTAGATCCTACTAGACCGAGACCTACGGTTTAAAGTGGATTCCGAACCACTGCAAACAACCATGGCTACGCCTAGACTTGAACCCGAAACCTGCGGTACCGTGCGCCACAGCACTAGCCACTCGGACATCAGGCCTCTGGGATCAACAAGTAATTTTATTGAAAAGGTATTATGAATAGAACTGAATATGTTTAATACAATACCTATTTTGATCATTTACTAAACTAGCATCTTCTTCGATATAAACTCGATGTAACAAAGCATAATATTTGGCATTAAAGTTAAATTAAAATCTACTTCAACTGAACAAAATTCAGGTTATATTAAACAATTTATAAAATAGATTGTTCTTTTTAATTTCACAAAAATTTATACATTTTTAGTTGAAATTCGAATTTGACTGTTTCTTTCAAAGTACCTGTAGAATGAAACAAGACTCCCGAATTCGATCGCCATTGTTACTTCTCCTCTATATTGCCATTATAAAAGTATACTGAGTTGACTTTTTCTTCACATTGACAACTAAATTATAATGATATTGATGAATTTTCGTTTTTTTTATCTGCATTAACATTATCAGTGGTGCTTATCACGTCTCGTGAAGTCATTTTCATCAGTTTAAAAAACATGTTTTCACTGTTGTCATAGTAACAAAGTCGATATTAACTGTGAACTTTTTCATAAAAATTCTATTTCTAACATATTAAATAAAAATGAGTATCTCGTTTCGCTACAATCTTTCAGAAATATGAGTATACGGCCAAGATAAATAACAGTGCATAAGTCGTTTTGTTAAAGATAATTACAACAAAACATTTGCTTATTTTGATGAAAAATTGAAATGTTATATTAATGAGAAAAATGTAAAGAATTGTTTTCTTTTAATAACTGACATTTTATACATAAATATACACATTTATTTTAATATTACAAATTTTAAATATTTTTATGATTTTTAAGCAATTTTTTTTATTTCAGCAAAATTATTTAAATGAAGGAAAATAAAGGCAAATCCATTTTCTATACATACTCAAATTAACGAAATACTTCAATGCAGTTACTCCTATAAATTGAGTATGCAATTAGAACAGATAAAATATTTCATGAATAAAATTCTCAGTTTTTCTGTAAAACAATCGTATTTTTCACATTGATACGATTTCTGTTAGATTTTCAATAAATGAAACAAAAATCTATTCATTCAATTTAATACTCTTAGAAAATGAATTAATAGAATACTTATACGAAAATGTTGCAACACAAGTGTATATGCACCTTTATTTATTTCTTCACGATGTACTGATTATTAGTACATCTGTTAGATCAGATTACAGTTTGCAATCTTCAAGTAATGGATTCAAGATTTAATAGATTTTCTATGGTTTGTATTGAAATTTTTGTCTTCTCTTTAAAACAGTCTATGTATTTTCTTTACTCGTAATGTCCTTTTTAATAGCCTGTTTCAACTAACTATGCATTTATAGAAACATTTAAATCGACAGAATGTTCTTTACTGTTGAATGAATACTGTTATTTTGTCTTATAAAATATCTTAAACATTTTCTTAAACAATATCAGACATAATAGCAAAAAACTGATTGAATCGTTCAAATAAAATATAACAGAAGTATGCAGTGTAATTCTAAAATCACGAAACAAACTTCGGGAGAAGGGATACAGTTCACTATGATGAACTTTTTGTATGAGAACGTATGCGTGGAAGTGACATATAGAACACAAATAATAATACATGAAGGAAAATTTGTTTACTTTCAACGTACAGCGTGTTTCTTTATAGTCACAACGTGTTTCTTTATAGCAATGTTTACAAGAAATGCTCAAAATTTCGACCATCAACAGTAATACGGATTTGGAATTTTTGACAGATTGCTGAACAGCTTCAACAATGACCGATATTTCCCCGACAACCACAACAAATTGGAAAGTGAAGGCCTCATCAACAGAATTAACTAAATTCTCATAAATCTTAGGCTTGATATTCCTCTAGTAAAGTAATCGAGTCTTGTTAAATTTAACGATTAGGTGGCCGTAGGACTGGAGTACCATGCCCAATCCATCACACTCCAAAGGTGTAATCTCGATAATTGCGTGCATCCACATTGAAATGGGTCACTAATGCTGAAGTACCATCCTTTGCAGTGGAATTACAGTTGATTAAAGGCGACAGCATAAATATGTAGCAATCCTGGTCTATCCTCTAATAGAGAAACATGATGACATCAGCCATTGAGTTACATTGGTGGAAAATATGGGCCAACGAAGGAGTTTTTCACAATACCCACCCAATCAACCCCATTTCACAATACCACGTCAATGTAATTTCCACGCAGCGTTTCTCGGTGACCGAGAAGCGCTGATTGCAAATTACATGGATGTGGTTTTACTGCTACCTAATTATAAGTATCGTTCGCATTGAGAGCATATTAGAGCAACAATTGTCTCGTCTATGTACATCATGAGCTGGGAAATCAGACTAACTCACTCTTCAAAAATAATTGGCCGGATATCAGACGAAGAGAATAATCAACCATTTGCAACGAATGGAATGAGTGTAAATGTTCGTGTAACGCTCTCTATGTGTATGTGTAACACTCTCTCTTTTATAACAAAATAATAATTTTCCTCTTATGTCTCTATATATGTGCGTTTATGCTTCAACGCGAAATTTCCACCCTATCAAATATCCCCTTCATTATGGTTAAATCAATAATATTAAAACTATTCAAATTTATATTCTGTTTTGCAGTGTAAAAATGAAAGGCAATGAATGAAGTTACTTAATTAATGTGGATTACTAAGCAATTAAAATTTAGTTTGTGTAAATGGATTTAATTCTGAAAATTTTTTCCAAATGAAAATTAAAGAACTAATAGTTTTTTTTATTAGAGATTTTTTTTTTTATTTACAGATCAAAATTTTAACATGGCCAACGTAATTAAAAGACCACAATATACCAAAATGAATGGCTTACTTTATCCTGAAATGTTCTCTCCAAAATGTTTCCAGGAAGCCTTAGAATACAAACCTAAGCCAGGTGACGTATTCATCGATGCATATCCCAAATGTGGTACTACATGGATGCAAAACGTCGCTATGTATATTTTTCGTAAAGGAAAAGAACTGGAAAAATCAACAGATTTTTTAAAATTGGCACCCTATATAGATTTGCTTGGAATGGAAGGTATTATTAACATGCCAAGACCTGGAGCATTCAAAACACATCTGCCTTATTACATGCTCCATTCCCCTGATGCCAAGTACATATTCGTCGCTCGAAATCCGAAAGATTGTTGCGTTTCCTTTTTTTACTATACTAGAGACCAACCAGGTTTTGGGTATTGGGATGGTGAATTCGATGACTTCTTTGAGTTATTCATGGCTGGGGAACTAGGATACAACGACTACTTTAATCATTTGCTGGATTGGTATCCACACAGAAATGACCCAAATATATTCTACACAACTTATGAAGACATGAAAAAGGATATAAAAAGTGTTATCTTAAAACTTTCAAGATTTCTAGGTGACGAATATGTAGAAGCAATTGAAAAAGATAATGCTGTATTCAACAACATTATTCGTTATAGTGGATTCAATTACATGAAAAAAATGATGTCTGAAATGCGTAATTTAAGAGAATCGGAAGACATGGACTTTACATTTACAGGACTTAATCACATGTACGAATTTAATAAGTCTCTGAAACCTCCAGAAGATCGACCAGAATTTGAAGAGGTTCGAAAGGGTATTGTTGGAGATTGGAGAAATCACTTCTCTGTGGATCAGACAGAAAGGTTGAATAGAAAATTTTTAGAAAAAATGAAGGATACCGAAGTTTTACAGTGGTTTCCGATTGAATGAATAAAAATATAATATATTTGAAAATTTCTGTGGTCGCTTACATAAATTAATGCATTTAACAAGCTTAGAATGCTTTTATGGCGGATTGTGAATTTCATCAAACGCGCTATGAAATCTCAAGAAATAAAATTTGCTTATTGCTTTTAGGTTGAAAGCTGGTTTTATCTAAATTTGATTTACTTTTTGGAAATAATATATGATTTTAGAGCTGTATAGCCATTTATTTTGAACTCTGAGAGGATTATTTTAAAAATATATTCAAAAAATTTAATTTCTTAAGTAAGTGTACTTAAAACAACCAAAAGATATTGTTAAACACAATTATTATTTTTTATGTATTTATTTTGAATTAAAGTCTTTTATAATAATTAATGTTTTATTTATTTATATTCAACTTGCATTTTTTATTTAAATTTTATACATTTGAAAATTCAATTTGCCAATATCAAAACGAATTTATATTCAATTTGTTTGCGAAAATTTTCAAACATTTAATAACAGTTCTTTTCATTTATTACTGTAAAATCAAGTATTGTTTTGTGTTAATTTAAATGTTTGAAATAGTCTAAAATATAACACAGAAGTAAACTCATTCTCTATACCTCGATTTTAAGACCGATAATTAGCTACGAATATCCAGTTTGGATTTTGGCTGTAGTTACCAATTTGCAGGTTTTAGAAAATTACATTTATTATTAGTAATTTATTAAAAAAAACCTCTCTCAAATAAGGTGAGAACCAAAACTTCTCCCATCTCACTACCCCCTGTCCCAAGTAAAATCAGTTTCATGGGCTTTCAGAAATTATTAACTTTACCCATATTTTGTACTTTTTTATATTGTGTTTTCGAAATATTGCTTGCTCATTAGTTAGTCCACTCAAATTAAACACCAATATTTCTCGGAGCTTCTTATGGAGTATTTTTTGTATTGGTAAAATCTACCAGAAAATGTTAATTTCAAGTTTTGTGAACCTACTTAAATTTATAAAAGTAAAGGTTAAGTTTCCACAATTTGCCATTTTGAAAGGTTGTTATTACTTTTTGTTTTTATAAAACTTTTGGGCAGTTTAAAAGTTAAATTAAAATTTAGATGTCATATAATACTATTGTTTGCATCAATACACTTTATTCATAAAGTTAATGTAAACCTAGATAGTAGTTGAATAACAGCATTTATATTGATATCTCGAGTTTTTGTATATTATCATACAAGTATTTATTCCTTCACACTTACACGCAAATATTACTTCTAAAGCGTAAAAATAAGCCTAATCTACATTAGACAAGCATAATATGCTACTGTTGTAGGATAAATAACTGATATTCTTTGAAGTATCGAGCCTTCTACTGATTTAATGGTAAGGCGAGAATTGTGAGTAGGGAGCGAATGTAGTCAGCAACAGAGAAGAAGTTAAAGTGAATGTTACTTTCATTTTTGCCAAAAATAAAACAATCAAATGAACCCACAATGAACTCTTTGTCTCAATTTTTTTAAGCAAAAAACAGAATTTTATAAATTTTTGCATTTCTTGCCCCTTTAGTCAAATTCGCACTACTAGCAAATAGTAGACATAATAAACATCTACTTCTGGTGTGAATTTATAATTAACGTTTCAAAAAAATTTATATTTCAGATTTTCTGCTTACGCCTCGTAGCCGCATTTACACTGATGGAGCGACAATGAATATTAAAAGTTGCAAAAATTTCTGAAAACTGAAGTTTGAGCCAAACTAAGACAACGTGAATGTGTTTTATTCATTCCTAAGAAGAATTTTAAGAACTTTTCTTGAGAACAATTATCAAGAAAAGATAGCGCTTTCACTATTTGCGGAAATACTGTAGTTCGTTTGGTCATAGTATCTATATATAAAAACGGTAATATTAAAAATGGTGTGAAATTTAATCGTACTTAAGAAGTAGAAGTAGGAAATTTAGAAATACAGATGTCTCTAATATATTTCGAAAAATAAAAATGAATAAAACTTTTATCATTCACAAAATCTCCAGACGTCGGTCAAAGCAAATCTAATGCATCTACAAAGTAAATACGATGTTCAGCGAAAAATGTATGTACTAACTGTTGGCATATTCTTTTCTAAAATTTCGAAACACGATGTAATTCGTTCGTATTTAAATTTGGGTGTGAATGCAATTACTTCATATTTCTTTCAAAAGATTTCAGATACGTTTCTTTAAAATATTTTTGTTTCATTTTGGATTTTGCATTGTATAGACAGACCTCATTTTGCTGTAAATTTCTCAAACTAAGGTGAAAAAGACAACTTTTAGAATTTTTTTGTAAATTTCTGATGTTTGGTAGTTGTTACTAATCTGCCCAAACAGTAAGATCAATTATTTTATTTTCAAAAACTTTATTTGTTCTTCCAAATTTATTTGATCGCCTTCAAATTAATCGCCTCTGACACAATGCACTTATTTCAGTGGTTTTTCCAACCCTCCATGCGTACGGGGATTGTGGAACGATATGGGTCTCAATTTTGGCGAAAAGGTCACAAAGAATCAATGCAGTATGAGCTGGCTCATTCAGTGTTTTCGTTACCAATCGAGATTTGACGCGTTTGAGGAACAAAATGGAATTGACTGATCCTTTTGAAATTCCAACATCTTCAGCAAGGTCTCTATTTGTAAATCGATGGTTTGCAATCACCAAATCTTTAATTTTTTGGACGTGAGTGTCGTCGGTTATGGTTGATGGTCGACCAGAGGCCTCTTCGTCTTTAACGCGTTCCCTGCCTTCTTTGAATTGTTTATACCCCTTCTAAATATTTCTTCCCGATATAAGAATGCTCATCGAATACCTTCAGCAACATTCTATACGTTTCCGCAAACAATATTTAATGCAAGTTCTTTGCGCAATTAATTCAGACATTTCAAAAATCGCCGGAATCAGTTTTAGCGCACACAAATGACAACACAATAAACTCAAACACAAATGAATATTTTAACGTCACATTGCACACAGATGTCAAGGACAATGCCAGCAAATTAAAAAAGAAAAAAACATTTGAAATTCCATTAGCCCCGGGAATTTCAAATTGAAAATTGGTCTTACATGTTGGTCACCGTATTATATTAATAACTTTGGTCACAGTATTTTATTAGACAGTATTACTTCTTTTAGTCACAGTATTACTTTTTGGTCATAGTATTTTATTAGTTAGAAAAATATATAGT
Organism: Caerostris darwini; assembly: GCA_021605075.1. Classification (NCBI taxonomy): domain Eukaryota; kingdom Metazoa; phylum Arthropoda; class Arachnida; order Araneae; family Araneidae; genus Caerostris; species Caerostris darwini. The sequence continues at coordinate 15,043 of BPLQ01008274.1, forward strand.
TTCGTTTTTTAATTGATTATCCGTATTAAAATGTTTCTCATTTCATTCTCTAAATGTTATTTTATATCGCAGACGTATCACCATTAATTATTTACGAATTTTTGGTAAAAAAATCTTAACAAATGATATTTCGTAGTTTTTTTTATCTCAAATAATTAGAAGTACATGTAATTCCTCTTTGATCACATAGCTTTTCACGCAAATTAGCTCTCAAATTCCTTAGGAGCAAATTTGAAAATATACTAGTTAAAAAAAGTCAAGATTATGAATATCTTACTTTTAGCAACAAAATTATACATTGCTGGAAAAAACATATAAGAAATATTTCCATTTTTTCATTATAAATCAAATGTTATATATGTATAAGAATTCTTCGATTACCAGCTCATTCTTAACAACTAAAATTTAATTTAAATATTATTTTTATGTAGTATTTTTCTTAAAACAATCAGCTTAAAATCATAATTTATAAATTTAATAAGCAAAATACTGTTCTAAAAAAACAGAAAACGTATTGCAGTATAAGACTAATTTTAAAAATTCATGAATTCTTAGAAGTTAATTGAAATATTCAAGTCATGACTGCAGAGCCAATAAAGTATATATTTTTCAAAACTGAGTATTTATTTGGTTATTTTATTATAAAATAAAAAAATATTATAGAAAAAGAATATATAAAGTATTTTTAAATGAAATATTAATTTTAATGTAGCTTAATCGTATTTTATATTGATTTTCTTGTTGTAATAGCTCATAAAACAAGTAATATAAAAAAAAAAATTTAAGTCAATTCCTACTTTTTTTCACTATATTGCAGAAAGTCCTTTATAAATAATTTTCATTCATTTTTTTAAGTTTATATGGTGCCATCTATTGATAGATATATGCAACTTAAATCTAAAAAAAACTAAAATTAATTAAATTTAATTACTGAATTAATATTTGAAAAAAAAAAATAACATCCATTGTCATCCACTACAACACTACAAGTCCAAAAAAATGTATTTGATCTTGAATGGATGAATAAAAAGTATTTTATTAACGATTGAAAATTTGAACAAGATATATATAGGGAGAGTGTGAGCTAATAGAAGGAATAGAATGATTGCTTAGATTGATAGCACATTGCTTAATATCAATATGACATTATTGTTTAAAAAGGGTTTGTTGTGAAATCCACTCTTGTAATTTAATCAAATCACCTGTGTTGTTACGAAAATTTCACAAGTCCGCATGCTGCTCTGATATTTCCTAAAATATAAAATTTTGAGTTTTGTTTAAAAAAGCTGAAAACAAATTTTAAAAAGCTGAAATTTTTAATACCATCACATGCATTCTGCTTGTATATTTATACATCTCGGTCTATACTAGACCTATAAAGGCTTCAAAAAGAGGGTCACTTTCAGGTTCATGGGTACACTGTACATTTTATTTACAATTACAGAACTCTATTTACAAAAAATGAAAATTAAGAATATGAATTAGATACACAAGTGCAGTTCACTCCAAGTTCGAAAATCTTCTGAATTCTCGAGTAGATGTCGAATCTGAAGACTTGAAACGATGAATTATTTGTATGAGAACGTATGCGTGAAAGTGACATATTACGGTGCCCAAAAAGTAAAAACAATTTTCAATTTAAATTTCCCAGCATATGGAATTTCAATTTTTTTTTCTTTTTTTGGGTTCCTGGCAATGTCCTTGATATCTGTGTGAAATTTCACGTCAAAATATTCATTAGTTTTTGAGTTACGATTGGCTTTATGAGACGCTAAAACTGATTCCGGCGATTTTTTAAATGTCTGAATTAATTGAGCGAAGAACACTCTGATCGACCCTCACAATCACCTGACGAAGCTCACGTCCAAAAAATTAAAGATTTGGTGCTTGCAAACCGTCAATTTACAATTAGAGACCTTGCTGGTGATGTTGGAATTTCAAAAGGATTGGCCAATTCCATTTTAAAAGATGTTTTGGGCCTCAAACGCATCAAATCTCGATTGGACGGAAAACTGAATTTTTTGAAAAAACATCATCGCGTTGAAGTGTTATGCTTTTGACTATCAGGACAGGTTGAAATGCATCATTACTGGAGATGGGACTTGGACTTATGCTTACGACCCGGAAACAACCAATCAATAGAGCGAATATCGTGACGAAGATGAAGCAAGACAGAAAAGAGCATGCATGCCAAAGTCGCTCATAAATCAAGTTCATGTTGACTGTTTTCTTTGATTACCGTGGTGTGGTGCATTATGAATTCCTTCCGCCAAACTGTCAACAAGGAATATTATTTGAGTTTTATTCGTCGTTTGCGCAAAACTATTCTAAAAAAAGACGCCAGTTTATAGAAAGACAACTCTTGGTTTTTGCATCACGATAATGCGCCAGCTCACACTGCATTGATTCTTCGTGACTTTTTTGCCAAAAATGAAACCCATTCATTCCACAACCACTGTATTCACAGCGCGTGACTTCTGGCTATTCCATAATCTCTAAAGACCATTCCGGTGACACCATTTTGTGTTGATTGAAGAGATTTAACGTGAATAATCGCCGCGCGTTTTGAAGGGCATCGCTGCTGATGACTTTTTAGCATGCATTGAGGATTGGAAAAAACGTTGGCATAAGTGCATTGTGTCCGGAGGCGATTAATTTGAAGGCGATGAAATAAATTTGGAAGAATAAATAAAGGGTTTTATAAGAAAATAAAAATTGGTCTACTTTTTGTGCACAATAGCATGTACTAACTGCACTTATTATAGAATTATAATATAAAGATAAATATAAGATGACGTTAAGAATTTAGGTCATAGTTTTCTAGTTAAATAAAAGTTTCCTTAATGTGCATTTTATTGATGCACCTGCCGAAATTTGCCTTTTATTTGCGCTTACGAAAGCACAAAAAAAAATTTCTAAATGTCTCATTTCGTCGCTCAAATACGTCGCATTTCTTTTACCGTTCTGCAGAAGAGTATTTTAAAATATATTTTACAGTTCGTTTACGACTTTACATAGCATAGAAAGACATCTGCACTGAATTTTCTAAACTAAGGTAAAAACAAATGCCAATTTTTAGAATTGTTTTTAAATTTTAGCTGTTGTTTTTTAGTTATTATATCAGTTGCTGCTGTATATTTGAATTGATTAGCTGGCTTAAAATTTTTCTTAGTTTTTCTCTTTTTTTTTTAAATGACTAAAAATTATTTAATTTGCAGATTTATCATTATTAATTATTTAAGAATTCTTGTTTTAATTATTTAAGATATTTTGTATTCTCCTTTATCCCAAATAAGTAGAATTATATGCAATTATTTTTAATCACATAGTATTGCACGAAGCTTAGCTTCAAACCGCTTTGGATCAAATGAATGATTTTTTTTTATCGGTATTGCTTTGTAAGTACATGTTTATAATAATCTGTCATCGCGGTTTATAATAATCTGTCATAAATAAGTTAAATAGTAATTAAAATTAAATTATTATGTGGATCCTTTTAAGATATTCGTATAATTTATCCCTGTATTCATCTCAGTAAGAGTTGTATTGAAAATTCAGTTTTTTTTTTAAACTCTTCCATTTTTCAAAGGATACTTAAACAAATATTTGGCTTTAAAATCACATTCAAATCTACTTTATCTGAATAAAATTCAGCTGACATCTTCAATAATTTATAAAACAGTTTTTTTTTTTTTTTTTTTTAAATTTCGTAAAAATTTATGAATTTTCAGTGATTATTAGACTTTTATTGTTTCTTTCAAAGTATATATCGAATGAAACCAGACTCCTGTCTCATTTCATTTCTATACTATCTTTATACTGAACTGAAACTTTCTTCATATTGACAATTAAATTAAAATGCTAGTGACGAATAGCGATGAAGTCTATAATAATTGGAAACTTTTTCATACAAATTCTATTTTTTAACATATTAAATTAAAATTAATATTTCGTTTCACTACAACCTTTCAAAAATATTTTGATTATATGACTAATATAATAAATGCACATAAGTCGTTTTGTTAAAGATAGTTATAACAAAATATTTGTTTATTTAAAGAAAAATCTAAATGTAAAATTAACAAAAAAAATACAACAAATTATTTTCATTTAATAACATTCGTTTTACATATAAATAAGTATCCTTATTTTAATAATTCAAATTTTAAATCTTTTTATGATTTTTAAGTAATGTTTTAACACAACAAGATCAATTATGAATATGTCACTAATTTTTAATGACAGAAATAAATATTGCGGGGAAAAACATATAAAAAATATATCTATTTTTTTAAATTTTAAATTAAATGTTACATATATATATATATACCTGCTCAATCTTAATAGCTAAAATGATGTTTAAAATGTTATTTTAAAGTAGTATTTCTTAAAATTCTCAGCTTAAAATCATAATTTATATATTTGATAAGCAAATTTACTTTCTAAAAAAAAGAAATTCTATGTATTGCAGTATAAAACCAATTTAAAAAGTCATTAATTTTTGAAGATAACTGAAATTTTCAAGAATAAAACAGCTCGTCATTCAATCGAAGAATATAAAATAAATATGTGATGGAATAAGAATTTAAATAAATTATAATTTTAATAAGTTTTAAATTCTGTAAATTATAAATTTAAACAGTTTATTAGATTGCAATCTAAAGCCAAACCTTGAAAAACAAAGTAATATTACTAAATAGTTCTTAAGTTCAAAGATATATTTAGGAATGTACATATTAATTATAGTCTCTTTTGAAAGATTACATGCAAGTAATAAGTTTAACTAAACTTTTTTTTTACAGTCTGGGTTGTTTAACTTATATAGTTTATGAAAATAAGCTTTTTTTTATACTCATTTTGGCAAAAACTATTTTAAGTACGTCATTTTATAAGAAATCATAACAATTTGTCATAAAAATTTCATATGTTTAAAAATATCAGTAAACAAGGCTGCAAACTAAAAAAACAGCGATAATGAAAATAACGATTGTAATATGAAATAGTATAAACGGGGAAAATATCCTGATATGACGTTCTCCAGATTTTGTTTCTGGTTATATATAGCTGCACATTTTAAAAACATTCAGCAAAGAAGAGCATATTTTCAAAAAAAACAGTGACTAATTTTAGTCCTTTCAAATATAAAAGATAAAGAACTGTGAAATCCAGTTGATTGAAGATGTTAAGAAATTGAATCAAAAAGTAATTTTATTGAAAAGGTATTGTTAATGGATCCGATAAGCAATGTAAGAGGTTTTGGAAGATTCAAACATCTAGATAATGCACTAGATATTTTTAAGAACAACTTTTTAATAAATTTAAGTCATTCCTACACAGAGTGAGATTACCCCACAAAGTATAAATTTAAATCCCATATTTTTTGGAAATATTTATAAAGATTAAAATTTAAAAAATTCAATATCGAAAAGATTCCGAAAAGTTACCAAGGTAAATAACAGCTGTCTGATCAAAGTAACAACAGTATTACTTTTCTATAATTTGTTATCATTGGAAATTCTATGTTAAAGAACATAAAAATAAATACTATGTTTGTTTTATAACCATTTTATGTTTAAAAAATGTTGATTGCCTTTATCGTTTAAAACTTCTTTTTGATTAATTTTTTTTTTTTGAAAATTAAAAAAATATGAGTCCTTTATTACTACAAATTTAAATTACTATTAATTTTGGCTTTCGTTTCTTAATAAGTCCACGTACTCAGCATGAAAACCATAATTAAAAGATAATGATAAATATGAATAAATGTATTCAATTTTTCAAATTCTTCTCCCCTAAAATGTCTCCGAATATAAACTTTTAACAGACGAGGTAGTCATCTATGCATACCCTAGAACAGGAGTGGCCAACCCAAATGATCTTGCGGGCCACTTTGGAAATGCATCATAACTCTGCGGGCCGCATATTAAATTATATCTCCCCATATTAGATTTAGACCCACTATAGACATATTTTTTGGGTGAAAAATTGAAACATAATGAGTTATTATTCTTGTGTTTACTATCCTTCTTACATATAAACATAGATGATATAATAATGATACTAAACGCACATTGTAAAAAATATATAACACTGAAAATGAAATAAAATATATATATAAATATAAACGAAATAAAAAAATGAAATCATTAAAACATATTTATTTGGTTAGTGCGATATTTTTTTCTCCATTCTTTCATTTAACTTTTGCTACTCGATCTCAATTTGGGTATTCGCACATTGTAATTGGTGTTGAGTTCTTTATGTTTAAGCATGTTTTGAGTTTGGACAATTTCATTTTAGAAAAAACCGATTCGAAGGTGTAAATTGAACCAAAAGCGCTAACAATTTGTACTAAGATTCTGGATTGCTCAGCTATCAACCATCAACTGTGCGTATCTAGGAATGGTTACTGAGGTCACTTAAAGTGAAACATCTAACCTGTTATAATTAGATGTTCCAAGATGAGTGCGCCTCATGTGTTCACAGAATATAATTTAATTATTCTGCGAACTCATAATGTAAACTCAAATAAAACAGGCAATATCTTAATTAAATTTATAATTAAATATTATAATTAAAATCAAAGTTAATTTCTTCTCATAATTTTGACAGTTAATATTTGAATATAGGCATGCACACGTAATGTATTTCTTTAATACATTGGTTTTCACTATTTTGGCCATTACAAAATAAATATATTTGGTAAAAGTGTGATAAATCTCAAGGGCCTGGAAAATGTTCAAGGAAGGCCGTGGTTTGGCCACCCCTGTTTAAGTCATTAATAATAATCACGTTCATAATAAAACTATATAATCCAACAGATTTAAATACAGGAAAAATAAATTTCAGACTATAATTGAAATGACTTACGTTTAAAACTTTTTGGATAGATTTACTGTGGACATGAGTACGTGAATGAATTCATTCAGTCCTTAAATTTACTATGAGGTCTTTCGAAAGTAGAGTAGATTTGTAAAGGAAACGTTATCAAGCTAAATAATAGTTATCAATATTTTTTTTCTCATTTATTACTAAAATTAAATACACGAAAAATAAATTTCAGACTATAATTGAAATGACTCACGTTTAAAATTCATTATTAATTTCACTTTTCACCATTCAAAACTCATCTACCTGGCGGCGATTTCTGTGGTGGTAAGTTCCATGACTTCTTCGAACTCTTCGCTGAAGGTTATGTCTAGCATAATACCTATTATGATCATTTACTAAACTAGCATCCCCTTCGATATCAACCTAATGTATTTTAGACAAAGTATAATATCTGGCCTTAAAATCAACTTTATCTGAACGAAATTCAGAACATAATCAATAATTTATAAAAAAACATTTTAATTTCATAAAAATTTATGCATTTTCAGTTGAATATTACAATTTGATTTTTTTTTTTTTTTTAAAGTATCTCTAGAATGAAACATGACTCTTTTTTCTCGCCAATAGCACTCACACATAATCTCTAGCGGACTGTATTTTTAATACAATAAGTATCCACAATGAAAATGTAACAGCACTTTATTTCACTTAACAGTCACAGCCACTCATAGCCGTGCTGTTCACTCTTGCCGCACTGTCATTACACTACACAGACTCGGAATTATGTGCACGCAGGCGCATGTGTATACATACACTTTTTTCGCCTCTTGGAGTATCCATGCGCGTAGGCGCGAACACTCCTGAATTCGATCGCCATTGTTACTTCTCCTCTATATTACCATTGCAAACGTATACTGAGTCGGCATTTTCTTCACATTGACAACAAAATTATAATGATATTGATGAATTTTCCTATTTTTTATCTGCATTAATATTACCAGTTATGCTTATCAAGTCTCGTGAAGCCATTTTCATAAAAAACAAGCAATATAAAAATATATTTTTTAAAATCAATTCCTACTTTTTTTTCACTATATTACAGAAAGTCCTTTATAAATAATTTCTATTCATTTTTTTAAATTTATCTGGCGCCATCTATTGGTAGATATATGCAACTTAAATCTAAAAAAAAACTAACATTAATTAAATTGAATTAATGAATTAATATTTGAACAAAAACTGTATTAACATCAAGTGCCATCCACTACAAGATCAAAAAAATTTATTAGAACTTGAGTGGATGAATGAAAAGTATTTTATGAACAATTGAAATTTTGAACAAGATATATATAGGGAGAGTGTGAGCTAATAGAATGAATTGAATAAGATCAAGTTTATAAAACATATCTGTTTTTCACTGTTGTTATAGTAACGAAGTCGACATTAACTGGGTACTTTTTCATAAAAATTATATTTGCAACATATTAAATGAAAATGAGTATCCCGTTTCCCTCCAATTATTCAAAAATATGAGTATACGGCCAAGATAAATAACAGTGCATAAGTCGTTTTGGTAAAGATAATTATAACAAAACATTTGCTTATTTTCATGTAAAATTGAAATGTTAAATTAATGAGAAAATTGGAAAGAATTATTATCCTTTAATAACAGACATTTTATATATAAATATGCACCTTTATTTTAATACTATAAATTTTAAATATTTTTATGATTTTTAAGCAATTTCTTTTATTTCAGCAGAATTATTTAAATAAAGGAAAATAAAGACAAATCCATTTTCTATACATACCCAAATTAACGAAATACTTCAATGCAGTTACTCCAATAAATTGGGCATACTTAGAACAGATAAAATATTTTATAAATAACATTCTCAGTTTTTCTGTAAAACAATCGTATTTTTCACATTTGATACGATTTCTGATTGATTTTCAATAGGTGAAAAAAAAATTTATTCATTCAATTTAATACTCTTAGAAAATAAATTAATAGGATACTTATATGAAAACGTTGTAGCACAAGCGAATATGCACCTTTATTTATTTCTTCACAATGTACTGATTATTAGTACATCTGTTAGATGATTACAGTTTGCAATCTTCAAGGAATGGATTCAAGATTCAATAGATTTTCTATTGCTTGTATTGAAATTTTTGTCTTCTCCTTAAAACATTCTATGTATTTTCTTTACTTGTAATTTCCGTTTTAATAGCCTATTTTAACTAACTATGTATTTATAGAAACATTTAAATCGACAAAATGTTCTTTTCCTTCACTTTTATTTTGTCTTAAAAAATATCTTAAACAGTTTCTTAAACAATATCAGACATAATGGCACAAAACTGATTGAATCGTTAAAATAAAGTATAACAGAAGTAATTCTAATATCTAAAAACAGTAGTTCTAAAATCGCAAAACGAACTTCGGGAGAAGAGATACAGTTCACTAAGATGAACTTTTTGCATGAGAACGTATGCGTGGAAGTGACATATAAAGGCGAAACACAAAAAATAATACATGAAGAAAAAATTTTTTACTTTTAACATAGTCACAGCTTGTTTCTTTATAGCAATGTTTACAAAAAAAGCTCAAAATTGTGACCATCAACAGTAATACAGATTTGGAATTTTCGACAGATTACTGAACAGCTACAACAATGGCAGATATTTCTTCGATAGCCACAACAAATTGACAAATTAAGGCCTCATCAAAAGGATTAACTGAATTCTCATAAATCTTTGACTTGATATTGCTCTATAAAAGTTAAGTTGCTATTAATAATTAAATTAATTGCTCTTTAAAGTTAAATTAAGCTATATTGTTAAATTTTACGATCAGGTTGGCCATAGCACTGGTGTACTATACCCAAACCATCACACTCCAAAGGTGTAATTTGGATAATTACGTACATCCACATTGAAAAAGGTCACCAATGCAGGAGAACCATCAGCTGGCACTGGAACTGCAGTTGATTATGGGTGACAATATAAATGTGAAGCAATTGTGGTCAATCCTCTACCAGAAAAGCATGATGACATCTGCCATTAACTTACGTTGGTGAAAAATATGGGCCAATAAAGAACACTTTCACAATACCCACCTAATCATACACAGAGAAGCGCTGATTGGAAATCACATGGGCGTGGTTTTGCTGCTGCCCATTTATGAGCATCGTTCTCATTGAAGACTATTAATGCAACAATTGCCTCGTCTATGAACAACATGAGCTGGGAAGTCAGACTGTAACTCACACTTCAAAAATAATTGGCAGAGAGAATAATCAATCATTTGCAACGAATGGAATCTTTGAACATGGAATGAGTGTAAATGTTCGTGTAACAGTCTCTAAATTATGAGTTAACTCACATATGCGCGACATACAACAACCTTTTCCGTCACTGCAGGCGATGAATGAATCTTTTTATAAAGTTGTAACAGCAACCAATCAAACATTTTGCAATCTATTCGGCAATCGTCTGTTCGAAAAGCGTTCCTGATATAACGCTTTTCTGCTATAACACATGTCAGACTTTTCGGCATTTGTAAATTCTCCCATCACAAGTGCAAAAAAACATTTTCCTTCATATCCATAAGTTCAAGGGCGACATACCATCTACATTATCAGCTATTTACGCTATCACTGCTGCCATTCTTGCTTTATAGTTGATTGTTGTGATTTTGAGCATTTTAATAAACATTGCTGCAAAAAAAAAGCAAATTGTGACGATGTTATATAAGTAAATCATAATTTTCCTGTTACGTCCTATATATGTGCGTGTGTGTATCTACACAGAATTTCCACACAATCAAATATCTCCTTCCTTACTGTTAAATCAATAATATTAAAACTATTCAAGTTTATATTCTATTTTGCAGTATATAAATGAAAGGAAATGAATCAAGTTACTTAATTAATGTGGATTACTAAGTAATTAAAATGTAGTTTGTGTAAATTGATTTACTTCTGAAAATTTGTTTCAGATCAAAATGAAAGAAATAATAGCTTTTATTTCATTGCAGATATTCTGATATAAAAAACTTTAACATGGCCAACGTAATGAAAAGACCAAGATATGCCAAAATGAATGGCTTACTTTATCCTGCAATGTTCTCTCCAAAATGTTTCCAGGAAGCCTTAGAATACAAACATAAGCCAGGTGACGTATTCATCGATACATATCCCAAATGTGGTACTACATGGATGCAAAACGTCGCTTTGTATATTTTTCGTAAAGGAAAAGAAATGGAAAAATCAACAAATTTTTTAAAATTGGCGCCCTATATAGATTTGCTTGGAATAGAAGGTATTATTAACATGCCAAGACCTGGAGCATTCAAAACACATCTGCCTTATTCTTACATGCCTCGTTCCCCTGATGCCAAGTACATATTCGTCGCTCGAAACCCGAAAGATTGTTGCGTTTCCTTTTTTTACCATGCTAGAAACCAACCAGGTTTTAGGAATAGGGATGGTGAATTTGATGACTTCTTTGAGCTATTCATGGCTGGGGAACTAGCATACAACGATTACTTCGATCATTTGCTGGATTGGTATCCACACAGAAATGACCCAAATGCATTCTACACAACATATGAAGACATGAAAAAGGACATAAAAAGTGTTATCATAAAACTTTCAAAATTTCTTGGTGACGAATACATAGAAGCAATCGAGAAAGATAATGCTGTGCTCAACAACATTATTCTTTATAGTGGGTTCGATTACATGAAAAAAATGATGCCTGAAATGCGTAATTTAAGAAAATCGGAAGACATGGACTTTACATTTACAGGACTTAATCACATGTACGAATTTTATAAGTATCTAAAACCTCCACGAGATCTACCAGAATTTGCAGAGGTTCGAAAGGGTATTGTTGGAGATTGGAGAAATCACTTCTCTGTGGATCAGACTGAAAGGTTGAATAGAAAATTTCTAGAAAAAATGAAGGATACCGAAGTTTTACAGTGGTTTCCGATTGAATAAATAAAAATATAATAAATTTTAAAATTTCTGTGGTCGCTTACATAAATTAATGCATTTAACAAGCTTAGAATGCTTTTATGGCGTATGATGAATTTCATCAAACGCGCTCTGAAAACTTAAAAAATAAAATTTACTTATTGCTTATTTGTTTATTTTATTAACTTTGCCCATGTTTTGTACATTTTTATATTGTGTTTTCGAAATATTGCTTGCTCATGGCCATCATGCTCAGCTTTTGGCCCTTTTAAGAGTTAAATTAAAATTTAAATGACATATGTATTAACTTTATTAATGACAATATTATTATATGATAGTAGTTGAATAACAGCATTTATATATTGATATCTCGAGTTTTTGTATATTATCATGCAAGTATTTATTCTTTCACACTTACATGCAAATATTACTTCTAAAGCATAAAAATAAGCCTAATATACATTAGAAAATCATAATATACTACTGTTGTAAGATAAATAACTGATATTCTTCGAAGTATCGAACCTTCTACTGCTTTAATGGTTAGGCGAGAATTGTGAATAGGGAGCGACTGTAGTCAGCAACAGAGATGCTTTGAAGATTTTTGAGATTCAAGTGTTCATCGGAGGTTAAAAGAAATTGTTGTTTTCAAATTGTTCATCTTCCTTTTCTAAAAGTTGCAAAAATGGGTGGAAATGATTATCATCATTTTCAATCTCATTCATCATCGTTTACTTTAATTTTTCTATACCATTTAGCTTTTGAAATTCACTTGTTAAATTTAGTTTGTGGAACCATTTTTATAACTTACAAACTGACAATTCCCATAACTTCTCCAACCAATAACATCGCTTAACAGCAATATGACACTATTGTTTAAAAAGGGTTTGTTGTGAAATCCACTCTTGCAATTTAATCAAATCACCTCTGTTGATACGAAAATTTCACAAGTCCGCACTCTGCTCTGATGTTTCATAAAATGTAAAATTTTCAGTTTTATTTATAAAAGCTGAAATGTTTATTTCCATCACTGATTGTATATTGATACAACTCGGTCTATACTAGACCTAAAAATGCTTCAAGAGGACGGTCACTTTCAGGTTCATGAGAACACTGTACATTTTATTTACAAGCATTATGCATATATATATATTTACAGAACTCTATTTACAAAAAATGAAAAATAAGAATATAAATTAGATTCACCAAGTGCAGTTCACTCCAAGTTCAGAGACTTTCAGAGTTCTCGAGTATATGTCGAATCACAAAACTTGAAACGATGAGATTTTGTATGAGAACGTATGCGTGGAAGTGGCATATTACGGTGCCCAAAAAGTAAAAACAATTTTAAATTTAAATTTCCCAGCATATGGAATTTCAATTTTTTTTTTTTTCTTTTTTGTTGTTGGCAATGTCCTTGATATCTGTGTGAAATTTCACGTCAAAGTATTGTTTGAGTTACGTTTGGCTTTGTGAGACGCTAAAACTGATTCCGGCAATTTTTGAAATGTCAGAACTAATTGAGCGAAAAACTTGCATTAATTTTATTTGCGGTATGAATATTTGCGTGCGGAAACGTATAGAATGTGGCAGAAGGCATTCGGGGAGCAAATTATATCAAAAAGAAATGTTTACAAGGGGTCTAAACTGTTCAAAGAAGGCAGAGAACGCGTTGAAGACGAAGAGCCCTACGGTCGACCGTCAACCTCATTCTACGAAGCTCACGTCCAAAAAATTAAAGATTTGGTTCTTACAAACAGTCGATTTACAATTAGAGACCTTGCTGGTGATGCGGGGATTTCAAAAGGATTGGTCAATTCCATTTTAAAAGATGTTTTGGGCCTCAAACGCGTCAAATCTCCATTGGTACGGAAAACTGAATTTTATGGAAAAACATCGTCGCGTTGAAGTGTTATGCTTTCTGACTATAAGGATAAGTTGAAATGTATCATAACTGGAGAAGGGACTTGGATTTATGCTTAAGACCCGGAAACAACCAATCAATAGAGCGAATATCGTGACGTAGATGAAGCAAGACAGAAAAGACCACGCCAAAGTCTCTCAAAAATCAAAGTCATGTTGACTGTTTTCTGTGATTACCATGGTGTGGTGCATTATGAATTCCTTACGCCAAACTGTCAACAAGGAATATTATTTGAGTGTTACGCGTTGTTTGCGTGAAGCTATTCGCAAAATGAGGCCACATTTATGGAAAGACAACTCTTGGATTTTGCAGCACGATAATGCCCCAGCTCACACTGCATTGATTCTTCGTGACTTTTTCGCCAAAAATGAAACCCATATCGTTCCACAACCTCCGTATTCACACTGTGCGATTTCTGGCTATTCTCTAAACTCAAAAGACCACTCCCGGGACAGCGTTTTGAATCGATTAAAACGATTCAACGTTAATTTAAAAGCGATGAAATAAATTTGGAAAAAGTTTTTGAAAAAAATAAAAATCGGTCGTACTTTTTGGGCACAATCGCATGTACTAGAATTATGATATAAATATCAATATAAGATGACGTTAAGAATTTTGGTCATAGTTTTCTACTTAAATAAAAGTTTGCATAAATTTGCATTTTATTGGTGCACCTGACGAAATTTGCATTTTATTGGTGCTTACGAAAGCACATTTTGTTTAAAATTTCGAAATGACTCATTTCGTCCGCGTATTCATCGCAATTCGTTTACAGTTCGGCAGAAGAGTATTTTAAAACATATTTTACAATTCGTTTACGACTTTACATCGCATAGAAAGACATCTGCACTGAATTTTCTAAACTAAGGTAAAAGCAAATGCCAAATTTTAGAATTGTTTTTAAATTTTAGTTTTGTTTTCAGTTATTATATCAGTTACTGCTGTATATTTGAATTGATTAGCTGGCTTAAAACTTGTCTTAGTTTTTCTCTTTTTTTTTAATCACTAAAAATTATTTTATATCCCAGACATATCATTATTAGACGTATAGACATTTAAAAAGTTTTGTTAATTATTTAAGATATTTTGTAGTTTTCTTTATCTCAAATAAGTTGAAATACATTTAATTAATTTTTGATCACATATTATTGTAGTTTTCAAACCACTTTGGATCAAATTTCATATTATATTATTAAAAAAAATCAAAATTATGAATATGTTACTTCTAATGGCAGAAATATATATTACGGGGAAAAACATATAAGAAATATATCTACTTTTTAATTTTAAATTAAATGTTATAGATATATATGAATTCTTAGAGCTCTTACTCAATCTTAACAACTTAAAGGATATTTAAAAGTTAATTTTGAAGTTATATTTCTTTCTCTTGAATACTCAGCTTAAAATTATAATTTATAAATTTGATAAGCAAAACAATTTTCTAAAAAACAGAAATTCAATTTATCGACTTATAAAACCAATTTTAAAAATTCATGAATTTTAGAAGATAATTGAAATCTTCAAATTTTGATTGCAGAGTCAATAAGCCATATATATTTCAAAAATAAATATTTAAATGATACTTTTATGATAAAATAATAAATAAAATGGATATATAATTTTTTTTTAATAAATAATCAGATTTATTGTAGCTAAGTTGTATTTTGTATTCATTTTTTATTGTAATAACTCATAATACAATATACCATATTAATTTTAGATAAACTCCAAAAATATTAAAACTTGTTTAAAATAAAGAACAAATAATAATCTTTACTAACACAAATTGTAGAAATTTACAGTTTGTATACAAATTCAAGGATATGTTAAATATTTAGAGTACTTAATTATAACAAGGAATATGGAAAAAAAAATTTTAAAGTCAATTACTCTTTTTTTTTCACTACATTGCAGAAAATCCTTTATAAATAAGTTTAATTCATTTTTTTAAGTTTATCTGGCGACATCTATTGGTTGATATATGCAACTTAAATCTAAAAAAATATATAATTAATTCATTAAATTTAATTAATGAATTAATATTAAAAAAACTGTATTAACATCCAGCGTCATCCACTACAAGTTCAAAAAAAATGTATTTGAACTCGAGTGGATGAATAAAAAGAATTTTATTAACGATTGAAAATTTGAACATGATATATATAAGGACAGTGTGAGCTAATAGAGGAATTGAAAAATGAGTATCTCATTTCTTTGCAATCTTTCAAAAATATGAGTAAACGGCTAAAATAAATAACAGTACATAAGTCGTTTTGTTAAAGATTATTATAACAAAGCATTTGCTTATTTTAATGAAAAATTGAAATATTATTTTAATATTACACATTTTAAATATTTTTATGATTTTTAAGCAATTTTTTTTAAATTTCAGCAAAAGTATTTAAATAAAGGAAAATAAAGGCAGATCCATTTTCTATACATACCCAACTTATAGAAATACTTCAATACAGTTACTCCAATAAATTGAGTACGCACTTAAGAACACATAAAATATTTTATTAGTAACATTCTGATTTCTTCTGTAAAACAATCGTATTTTTCACATTTGATACGATTTCTGATTAATTTTCAATAGGTGAAAGAAAAATCTATTCATTCAATTTAATACTCTTAGAAAATGAATTAATAGGATACTTATATGAAAACAAAACAAGCGAATATGCACCTTTACAGTTTGCAATCTTCAAGGAATGGATTCAAGATTTAATAGATTTTCTATTGTTTGTATTGAAATTTTTGTCTTCTCTTTAAAACAGTCTATGCATTTTCTTTACTCGTAATTTCCTTTTTAATAGCCTATTTCAAATAACTAAGCATTAATAGAAACATTTAAATCGACCGAATGTTCTTTACTGTTGAATGAATACTGTTATTTTGTCTTATAAAATATCTTAAACATTTTCTTAAACAATATCAGACATAATAGCAAAAAACTGATTGAATCGTTGAAATAAAATATAAAAGTAACATGCAGGGTAATTCTAAAATCACAAAACAAACTTCAGGAGAAGGGAGACAGCTCACTAAGATGAATTTTTTGCATGAGAACGTATGCGTCTAAGTGGCAAATAGAGGCGAAACACAAAAATAATACATGAAGGAAAAATTGTTTACTTTTAACGTAGTCACAGCGTGTTTCTTTGTAGCAATGTTTACAAGAAATGCTCAAAATTGCGACCATCAACAGTAATACAGATTTGGAATTTTCGACAGATTGCTGAACAGCTTCAACAATGACAGATATTTCCCCGACATCCACAACAAATCGGCAAGTGAAGGCTTCCTCAACAGAATAAACTAAATTCTCATAAATCTTGGGCTTGATATTCCTCTAGTAATGTAATCGAGTCTTGTTAAATTTAACGATTAGGTGGCCGTAGGACTGGAGTACCATGCCCAATCCATCACACTCCAAAGGTGTAATCTAGATAATTGCGTGGTGCATCCACATTGAAATGGGCCACTAATGCTGGAGTACCATCATCTACACTGGAATTGCAGTTGATTAAAGGCGACAACATAAATATGTAGCAATTCTGGTCAATCCTCTACCAGAAAAACATGATGACATCAGCCATTGAGTTATGTTCGTGGAATATATGGGCCAATGAAGAAGTCTTTCACAATACCCACCCAATCATACAACGAGAAGCGTTGTTTTAAATCACGGGACGTGGTTTTGCTGCTACCTAATTAAAAGTATCGTTCACATTGAGAGCATATTAGAGCAACAATTGCCTCGTTTATGAACAACATGAGCTGGGAAGTCAGACTGTAACTCACTCTTCAAAAATAATTGGCCGGATATCAAACGAAGAGAGTAATCAACCATTTGCAACGAATGGAATGAGCGTAAATGTTCGTGTAACACTCTCTATGCGCGATATACAACAACTCACATATGCGCGATCAGCAACTCACATATATAACTCACATATGCGCGATATACAACAGCTCTTGTACTTGTGTAGGGCTTTTCGTCCACAAGACTCAAGGCGGCTTCTTCCATGTATGAATATTCTACGGTCCTTGAACTACCCTTTCAGTCAGTGCAGGCGACGATTGAATCTTTTTATAAAGTTGTCACAGTAACCGATCAAACATTTTGCTATCTATTCGGCATGCGTCTATTCGAAAAGCGTTCCTGTTACAGCCTTAAAGCTTCTCTGCTGTAACAGAATTCAACCGCTAACTGCTCCAACTTTCTACCCGGGGTATCTACCCGATCTTCGGCGTAAAGGCGCTCGGCATTTTCTTCCTTTCATTTTCGGTAAATGAAATCGTCCCACGGGGAACTTTGGCTCGGCTCTGACTCTTGTTCTCTCCTACCCTTTTCTTTCCACCCCACACACTCCTGAGATTTCTCTGACTAGAGTAACTCTAGTCTCTTAAATACTCGTCAAAGTGCAAAGGATTTTAAATTTAAATTTTTGTTTTCACCACAATATACACTTATATATATTTTTCACTCCTGAACTATAGCTCATCCTAATTTTACACTTTTTTACACACATTTCTTACACATTAAATTTTCTCTTATGTTTTCTTTCTTAATGTTAATCATTTTTGTTTTACTAATTATGCAAAAGGAGATAGGGGTAACCTGCCCCCAGGCACTCCAAAAGTACACAACCTTTGCCTTTGTCAGTTTTTCTGCATTTGTAAATTCTCCCATCAAAAATGCAAAAAACATTTTCCTTCAATTCCATAAGTTCAAGGGTGACATACCATCTACATCACCAACTATTTACGCTATCATTGCTTCCATTCTTGCTGTATTGTTGATGGTTGTGATTTTGGACATTTTCAAAAACATTGCTGAGAAAAGGGGTCCTGCTTTTCCTCTTATGTCTCTATATATGTGCGTTTATGCATCAACGCGAAATTTACACCCTATCAAATATCCCCTTCCTTATGGTTAAATCAATGACATTAAAACTATTCAAATTTACACGCAAAAGCTAAAACATTATGACCACCCCAACAATTTGCAATGAACTCGCCTGGATGACGTGAAAGGCACGTGATCAGGTGAAAGTGGTATTAACGTAACGGTAGGTGTTACATTAATACCACTTCCACTTCCACCTTCCTGAAGTGACTTCCACGTCATCCAGGCGAGTTCATTGCAAAGTGTAGGGGGGGGGCATAATGTTTTGGCTCTTGAGTGTATATTCTATTTTGCAGTGTAAAAATGAAAGGAAATGAATAAAGTTAATTAATTAATGGGGATTACTAAGTAATTAAAATTGATTTACTTCTAAAAAAAATTTTTAAATGAAAATTAAAGTACTAATACCTTTTATTTGATTGCAGATATTATGATATAGAAAACTTTAACATGGCTAACGTAATGAAAAGACCACGATATGCCAAAATGAATGGCTTACTTTATCCTGAAATGTTCTCTCTAAAATGCTTCCAGGAAGCCTTAGAGTACAAACATAAACCAGGTGACGTATTCATCGATACATATCGCAAATGTGGTACTACATGGATGCAAAACGTCGCTATGTATATTTTTCGTAAAGGAAAAGAAATGGAAAAATCAACAGACTTTTTTTAAAATGGCGCCCTATATAGATTTGCTTGGAATGGAAGGTATAATTAACATGCCAAGACCTGGAGCATTCAAAACACATCTGCCTTATTCTTATATGCATCATTCCCCTGATTCCAAGTACATATTCGTCGCTCGAAACCCGAAAGATTGCTGCGTTTCCTTTTTTCATCATACTAGAGACCAACTAGGTTTTGGTTATTGGGATGGTGAATTCGATGACTTCTTTGAGCTATTCATGGCTGGGGAACTGGCATACAACGACTACTTTGATCACTTGCTGGATTGGTATCCACACAGAAATGACCCAAATGTATTCTACACAACATATGAAGACATGAAAAAGGACATAAAAACTGTTATCTTAAAACTTTCAAGTTTTCTAGGTGACGAATACATAGAAGTAATTGAAAAGGATAATGCTGTGTTCAACAACATTATTCTTTATAGTGGATTCGATTACATGAAAAAAATGTCTGAAACGCGTAATTTAAGAGAATCGGTAGACATGGACTTTACATTTACAGGACTTAATCACATGTACGAATTTAATAAGTCTCTGAAACCTCCAGAAGATCTACCAGAATTTGAAGAGGTTCGAAAGGGTATTGTTGGAGATTGGAGAAATCACTTCTCTGCGGATCAGACTGAAAGGTTGAATAGAAAATTTTAGAAAAAATGAAGGATACCGAAGTTTTACAATGGTTTCCGATTGAATAAGTACAAATATAATATATTTGAAAATTTATGTGGTCTCTTACATAAATTAATGCATTTAACAAGCTTAGAATGCTTTATGGCGGATTGTGAATTTCATCAATCGCGCTCTGAAAACTCAAGAAATAAAATTTGCTTATTGCTTTTAGGCTGAAAGCTGGTTTCGTTTAAATTTGATTTACTTTTTGGAAATAATATATGATTTTAGAACTGTATAGTCATTCATTTTGAACTAAGAGAGGATTCTTTTAAAAATATATTCAAAAAATTTAAGTCTACATAAGTAAGCGTACTTAAAACAATTAAAAGATATTGTTAAACACAATTTATTATTTTTTATGTATTTATTTTGAAATAAAGTTTTTTATAATAATTAATCGTTTTATTTATTTTTATTCAACTTACATCTTTTAAAATTTTATACATTTGAAAATTCAATTTGCCAATATCAAAACGAATTTATATTCAATTTTGTTGCGAAAATTTTCAAACATTTAATTCTCAAACATTTTAATCTTTTCATTTATTAACTGTAAAATCAAGTATTATTTTTTGTTAATTTAAATGTTTTAAATAATTTAAAACTTAACACAGAAGTAAACTCATTCTCTATACCTCGATTTTAAGACCGATAATTATCTACGCGTATCCAGTTTGGATTTCGGTTGCAGTTACCAATTTGCAGGCTTTAGAAAATTACATTTATTATTATTAATTTATTTAAAAAATTAACTTATTAAACATTTAGATTTTTTAATTAATAAAAAAATTAAACATATATAATTTTTTTTATATTATTCTTATAATTTTTAAGAAAGTAATAAAAAAATTAATTGTGGAAACAAAAACAATTGGAGGAGAAATTGTGACTCAACGGAAAAACTGCATAGTAATTCAGAAAAGAGGATATCGAAATATTGATGAATAATATGCAGAAGATCGTGATGTCTTTTAAGATTTTTAAAATCAGAAATGTCGTAATCATAGTTGGTTACTTCATTCAGAGAATTATTAGTATTTGAAATGAAGTTATAAGAATATCGTTCAATTTTATATACTAATTGTTTAAAACATGGGAGGTGAAAAGCATGTCTGATATCCTCGTTTTTTCCAAAAGGATATTGCAATTAAAGAAATAAATAAGGTTGAGTAACTTGCTCAGTAAAAGATTTAAAAGAAAAGCTTTTAAAATGAAAATGATGGTTAGTAAAAATATAAAAAATTAAATTTAAAAATTAACAGATTGATACATCGATAGATAGATATTTCTTCCTTGGGGACAACGGGCAACGGACGTACCGGTTACGGCGTCCAAGGTGGTTTTAAGAACCACGAAAACCTCCAAATCTTAATTTAATTAAAACATTAGCACTAAAAATGTAGTTTCTTAAATTAAAGAATATAAATAAAAGAAAAATAAAACAATTAAATTTAAGAAAAACATCTCTTGCTTGAGAACAATTAAAACAAGAGATCGAAAAACCTAATGCTATCGTTACAATTAGGAGTCCGTTGTGGATGCCCCAAAATAAAAAATTAAAATTAAAATAAAAAATTTTAAGCTAAAAATAAAATAAAATAAAAGGAATTTAAAATTAAAAATATAAAAATAAAAGATACATAAAGTACATTAAAAATTACAAGATTACATAGCAGTAACCAGTCACACAGACAATAGCAAATAAACATGCAAAATGAACCTTCAAATGTAGCTTTTCAGGTTCACCGGTAGATGGCGCCATCATTCAGGTTTCAGATACATTTTAGAAACCCAACCAAAGTCGGGAAAAAAATTTTTTTTTTTCTTTTTTAAATTGTTTCTTATTATTTAGAATAGGTTAAAATAGTACTATAAGTATTTAAAATTTAAGATTCGACCAGAGCTATTAAGATTAACTATTGAATTAAAAAGTTAAAAGGATTGACGAAAGAAGAATATTTAAAAATTTATCAAAAATGAAAATAAAAGTTTAACAGATTTAGAATTAAAACAATTAAACAGGATTAAAAAAATTTACAAAGTAAATAAGCCAATATAGCAGATAAAATAGACTATTGAGTTTAAAGTAAGAATGTAAACAAACAATGAGCAAGATATTTAAAAGATTCTTAAAATAAGTTAATGAATAATTTAAAACTATTACAATTAAAAATTTAAAAGTCAGATAAAATATAATCCACAATATTTATTATAGCCCATATTAAATTGTAATCCTTTCTGTCTACATTTTGTCGTTTTTCGTTTCAACCAATAGCAGGCACGTCACTAATAGTTGTGCCGGCCCTAGAACTTCTACAATGTGCAAAGGTAAATTTAACTTCCCTTTTATTTAATTTCTATTTAATTTTTCTAATCTTTTAATTTATAAATTTTATTTTTTATATTTTTACTAACGTTAATTTTGATTTTTATTTTAAAAAGCTTTTCTTCTAAAATTTTTAATGAGCAAGTTATTCAAACTTATTTATTTCTATAATGGTAATATCCTTTTGTAATAAATTTGTAATTTTAATTCTCAATGATGTAATTAGAGGTACTGAAATTTTCTTTTCTAGGCACTCTACAAAACAAAATCTTTGCCTTCGTATTAAATCGCCATTGTTTGCAGTGACGGATTTAGGTTCGATGCCGCCCTAGGTCCAAATTAGTTTGACGCCTTTATATATAATAATAATAATAATACGAATAGTAATAATGGATTCGAATTAAATTTAGGTACTGAATTTAGGCATGAATAATTATATATATATATATATATATATATATATATATATATATATATATATATATATATTTTATATATTTTAAAGAAACATTTTATAACAACTAAACATACAATTTAGAATAAATGCTTTTAAGTAAGAAATAAATCATATCTATCTAATTAATCATATAATATATTTGTTTAGATTGCTTTCATTAAATTTTAAAAAATAATCCGTTTTTAATAACCGGACAAAAAGGTATAGTTAAACCCTGAATTAATATTTTGTGTTATAATGATGAGATAGTAAACGCTACATTTAGATTTTTAAAGAAAATTCGGTCTTATAGTTGATAAAAAATAAAATCGATTTCAAATTTTTGCCGCCTCGAAAATTTTGGCGCCCCTAAAAATTTGCCGTTCTAGCCGCGGGCCTAAGTCTAAATCCGTCACTGATTATCTGTTGCACGAAATCATTCCATTAGAGCCAATTTAAATAAGTTATCTAATACTCTATTAATAATGAATCTTAAAATGAAATGCATCGTATACCTTTTTAAGCGAGATTTTCCGAGAAACAATAGAATTGCCTTTCTAAGCGCGTTATCAAATGCGTGTCATATATTTTAATTGTTGTGTTATTAAAGTTAAATGTTAAAATTACAGTCATAACTTGTGGCAACACCATTCTAGATTTATATCTATGGTATCACACTAAGTTTATTTTGATATTGTATTCTATTGACACTTACTTATGCGCATTTTTGTTAAAAAAAGTTATGTAAAGAACTTCTCTTTAGTATACATTTCTAAACTAATCCATCAATATTATCCTGCATGAGACTGTTATTTAGAACCGCAAAACAATGCAAAAGAAATTCCAATTACAACTGAATAACGAAAATATTTATGCATAGTTTTAAACCAATTTGACCAAAAAGCTATAAAACTTCAAATATAGATATACTTATCGGCTGAATTGTCGGGTGCAAACATTTAAATACACAGTCCAGTCACATTAATATGACCACCTGTCAAAAGCCAGAATATACACTCTTGTATATTCTGGCTTTAAGTGGAGTGTGGAATTCTTTATGTACACTCCACTGCAATGTGCTGCCACCTGCCTTTTGCGATTGGTTATTTCACGTTGACGTCGAAAGTAAGTGGTGGTCACATTAATGTGACGAAACTGTGTATATTTTGTGGTTAGAAGTTGCTTGGAGCAAAGTCAAAATCTATTTGTTGCACTTTTAATTGATTTGAATTTGATTCAAAGGAATTTCTAAAAGTAATAATTAAAATCTTCCCCTGAAATTATTTTTAGTAAATAATTTGTGAATTTTATGTCAATATAAGTGATTTCCATCGTTTTATTGCTTACAATAATTTTTGCTATTTATTTAAATAAATGTGATTATTATTCAAGCTATTATTACTACTGATTGATAATCTACGCTATTAAATTCTCTCAGCATGTAAATATCAGGAGTGGAAAATAGGACAAAATATCTGACTTCTGACTCTTTTTTTTTTTTTTTTTTTTTCCTAATTGTATGTAGGAAAGAAAAGGACTCAAAAAAATTTGTGAAATATCTGAATTCAATAAACGTCACTGAATCTATAAAAGCAGTTATTAAAAAAAATTTTTTTTTACAACTTTAAAGCTGCAACATTTGCACTAACTTAAAAAAGAAGTACATTAAAGCACACCAAATTTGCTTTAAAAAAAATACATAGATCCTATGAAAATAACAGTACCAGATTAACAAGAACAGAGTTATTATAGCATAGCTTAAAGCAAGCAAAAGCAATTTGTACAATTTAAGCACAAATTGCTATATTTGTAATACATTTGCTTCTGTATAAGTTTGTGTTGTGTACTGGCAGTTGGCCTCATGTTTCACTTATATAAGAATAATTCCTTCCCGGAGGGCCTTTAAAGATAAATGCCGTCATTTGAGTGTTGTATGTGAGACAACAGGAAAACTCCCATGACTGCTCGTGGAATTCTTACTATCCACCCTGTTTCATCCTCGCCTATCTTAAGTGGACTACATAGCTCTAAGTGTAGAGAAAAGAAAATTAAAAATTTTCTTTATTTTCCTCAATGTCGAGAAAATCTCTCAATACCTACTTGGTATGCTGCTATATTATTATTGGATTAAATTAAAGAATTAAATGGTTCCCTTAACATTTAATTGCAGCATTAATTCCTAGAATTTTAGAAAATAAGAATTACTTTTATAAAAGAATTGGGAGTCCGATTATTTAAATCTTTATCTTCAAAAATTTCGACTCGCCTCCCTGGTAAATAAACGAGGGTCAAGAAAAAATTGGCCCTTAAATTTTTTTTTTTTTTTTTTTTTTTTTTTCAAATTTTTCAAGTTTTTTAGATACTCAAGATGTTAATTGAAATTTATAAATAAAAAGGAAATGGTGCTAAAAATAAAATAATATTTTTATTTTGTTCTCTTAGTAACGCGGGTATCAACAATTTTCCCCTTCTTCAATGAAATTGAAATCGAAGGACTATGGTCGTAAAATTTTTGCTTTTAAAAATTGCAATATATGGTTTGTTTATAGACATATTTATTTTAATTTTATATCATTTTAAAGTACAAACATTCAGTTTTTAAATAATATGTATTTGAATTAAAAATATTTATTTAATGAAAAAAAATTTTGCAAGAATCTTTTTCAATCAGCTTTCTCATAACAAAAATATTTCTGTATAAGGGACATTTATACATATGTCTGTTGATTTTTTTTTTTTTTTTTACCATTTAAAGTACAGGCATTTAACTTTCAAAAAAAAATTACGTTTACAATAAAAGTAATTTTTAATTATAAAAAGAAATTGTTGTGAGAAAAAAATTTTAGTACTTTTTTACACAGTATTAGCTAGGAGTTTTTCATAAGTGTTTCACTATTATGCGAAAATTTCTTAGTAAATCCCAGAAATAAATCATTGCAATGGTAAATTGTATCCCTATCACTCCGAAATTAATCACTATTATGATAAAATTTATTGCGAAAAAGGTCTTTTCATCCATTCTACATGCTGATAATAAAGCACACCATTGCACTCACATGTTATCTATTGTTGTCCGTGCACGGTCATATAAAATGAATAAAGAAAGCATGGACAGTACAAAAAAAAAAAACAGAAAAATATTAAAAATTCAATAAATTGCAGATATTTAACCAATTGGTAAGAAGAACAATAACCCGTTCGAAAAGTCAAAAGTAACAACATTCAAATAACGGGTTCAACAAAGCCTTAATTGCATCAGCAGTATTAAAAAAATTATTTAATTTACATGAAAAAATTTTAATAATAAAATAAAAATAATTAATATGATAAAATATAAATTTGTTTTGATGTTTAATAACTGGCAACATCATAACAAATGTTTATATTATGTATCAATGGCTGACACTAGCAGCTAAAAGTGCAAAATCTTATTTTGCCACTATGGCTAGTCCAATATGATTGGTAGGCGGAAATTGCTTTCATCAAATGTGTTTACGGCGTTCGATTTCTGGGCCTTTGTTTCAACTATAACTCTGCAACTCAATTTCGCACTAACGATGATTTCAAAATTTTCAAACTGTATACTAGAAATTTTTATGTGAATGTTTTTGTTATTTGTAATTTCTTCTAAAATGTTTCTGCTGTCCTGTTGCTAATTGCGGTAAAACTCTAGAATCCTGTACTATTTGTACCAAATGCATCGCCAGAATGCAAAGCCCCGAGTAAATAAACAAAATGAATATTGAATTCGGTGTTGCAAAACGCTATTTCGCCAAAACCGCTATCACGCCAACATTTGTAGAAAAATAGATGTTACATCAAATTATATTATTTGACTTGTTTTTATGCCAAAGTGTAATGCTATATCGCTAAATTCTTTTACTAAACAAAATTATATTTTTAAATAGAATCTAAACATAAATTATTGCTTTATCACCATTTTTTATCACTAAGAGATATTTTATTTCTAAAATGCTTTTTCGCCAAAGGTTATCGCTTTAATGCCAAATTTTAGCACAAGCATACCCACAAATTTATGCATAAATTGCTTTTACGCCAAACTATATGGCTTCATCGCCAATAGTTTACAACTATTATTGAAAAATTTTAATGAATTGCTATTATGTCAAAATGTATCACTATTTTGCCAAAATTTTATTCCTAAATTGCTTTTACGCCAAACGTTATCACTTTAACGCTAAATTATTATATGGAATTCTTTATTCCTAACCCATAAAAATTTATTCATTTTAACAACGATAATAATCGCTATTACGATAAAATTATGCAAAAACTATTCGCCAATACTCCAATTTTATTCTCTATTATGAAAAAAAAAATCTTGTTTACAATGCTGAATTCGAATGATAAAACAATATTAATTTTAAAAAAGGAAGAAATCAGAAATTAACTTACATTTTATTCTTATATATCCATTGTTGGAGGCGAAAATGATGCTTTTATTACTTCACTAAAACTTGTCCTTGCTTAGGCAAACCAAAGTAATGAAGAAAACAAGACCAATATCACAAAACCACAGAAAAACATTCATTCCAGCGGCCATTTTCTTTCCTTGAGCTAACGTTCTAAAATTAAAAGCTTACATTTTTCCTCGCGAATTCAAATAACTGTTGCCACAAAACCTTAACCACGCCAACAGCATTAAAATGAAAACATCACAAAACAGAAAAATTTAATGCGTTCGATCGGCGTTTTCGTAATGAACTTACAACATTATAAAATTAAAAACTAAAAGTTTTTCCTCGAATTCAAATAACGGTTGTCATAAATCCTTAACATCAATAGCATTAAAATGAAAACAATTATTTAATAATCAAATATAAGTTATTAATAAAGTAAGAAATCGTTTTCGTTGTTTGTTTCGTATTTGCATGAGTGGCAACATCATGAAAATTGTTTATATTCTGTCTGAATATCCGACAAATGTTATAAGAACAATCTCGAAATAATCAATAATTTATCGGAATAATATAATAAAAGAATATATATTCCTGTTCTTAGTTAATATAAATAAAAATTCTGCAAATAACTATCAAAGTAGCAATAAATTATATTGTTTGGAAATAGAAGTTATGATTTCCTCTAATTACAATATTGCAACCCTAAAAGAACTGGCGGAACATTGAGAAATATTCAGGGTTGCAAGGTTGGCGACTTCCTCAAAAATACATTATTCCAGATTTCAACCCTAATTGCTATTATATAAAATTCTATCGGCAAATTTTATCATTATTATGAGAAAATTTATTACTAAATTACTATGGCGCCAAATTTTTTTGCTCTATCAATAAATTATTAATTTGCTATTATGTCAAATTTTTCTCTTTATTGCCAAAGTTTCGTATGTCGTTTACGATGCCGGAATAGAATGATAAAAAAGTATTATTCAAAAAAGAAAAAGTGGAGAATTACTTAATTTCATTCAACTATATTCTTTTTTGGAGGTGTTAATGATCTCTTTATTTTTTCAAGGACGACATTAAAATTCTTTGTAATGTTGAATTTGTGCAGTCACCGACAAATGTACTCGGTGATATTAGAGAGTTTTTTCATAACGTTTTTTAATCGTCCGGCATTTTTTTCTCCCTAGCGCGCATGCGCATAGGAAATTGCGCATGCGTATCTGTAATAATGTTTCCTATGAGTATGCGCACTAGGGAGAAAAAAATACCGGACGATAAAAAAACGTTATGCAAAAACTCTCTATTATTTGCGAAAATTTCGTAATAAATTTATAATAATAGCTACAAAATTTGACATTAAAGTGATATATTGACTTAAACGTAATTTTGCAATAAATATTCGAATAATGCTGATACAATTTGGCATTAAAGCAACAAATTTGGCCTAATATCAATTATTAATATGACAGAGTAAACTTCTAGGAACTATCTGAAATAACAAAAACATTCACAAAAAATTCTAGTACATAATTTGAACATTTTGAAATCATCGTTTGTGCAAAATTGAGTTGAAGAAATACAGCTGGCACAGAAACCCAGAAATCTAAAACTATTTATCACAGCTGACGAAAACAATTTTCATCGACCAATCACATTGAACCAATCTCCGTGGCCAATCATCGCCCGCGATTCCAAAATAATGATTTACTGACAATTTGATTAATTGTAAAGAAAATATTATTTTGAATAACTATTTATAAATAAACAGAATTTAAAAGGTTAAATATAAATAAACATATATAATAAACCATTTGAAACAAAGAAAAAATATATTAAACAAGTAATATGAAAAAAAAAAATTTAAAGTCAATTCCTACTTTTTTTTCACTATATTGCAAAAAGTCCTTTATAAACAATTTTCATTTATTTCTTTAAGTTTATCTGGCGCCATCTATTGGTAGATAACTTAAATGTAAAAAAAAACTAAAATTAATTAATTAAATTTAATTACTGGATTAATATTTGAAAAAATTGTATTAACATCAAGTGTCCTCCACTACAAGTTCGAAAAAATGTATTTGAACCTGAGTGGAGGAATAAAAAGTATTCGATTAACGATTGAAAATTTGAACAAGATATATATAGGGAAAGTGTGAGCTAATAGAAGGAATTGAAAAAGAACAATATTTGGATATACTATATTTTTTTGTTTTTTCAACTGATGCTTACACGAATTAATCAGAAGGTATTCTCACGCATGAGCAGGTCACATACAGCTGTTCATGCGGAAATCATGGATTTTCCAAATTTAGTCTAAACACTCGTAGAGATTGACCCTTGCTTTGTTGAGGGTCATTGCAAATGCGAGCACTACGGTAAAATTGCAAACGTTTAAACCCGAGTGGCATATCTGTCAGAATAATTCAGATACGTTGAAACAGTACTTCTCTTTAAAATTTTTCATTTAAAATTGTAGCTTCAATAGTATTGTTCTTCATCTTTCTCGCCGAAAAACTGGAACCGTTGCAAAGTTGTGGGGTACTGATGTGTCGGAGAAGAATGATATGCATCCCAATTTGTGTTAAAACGTGAGAGGCATACCTGGCAAATCAAGTGAATTTAAGAATTCAGTTAGATAATTTGCAAATTTATTTTGATTCATTACAGTATGAATGGATTTACACGTTTCGCTTCACCTGGTATTTCGTTTTGAATACTGAAATTGATATTTTTGCTATCAATATTATTGCCTATTTTTCAATTCCTTTTATTAGCTCACACTCTCCCTATATATATCTTGTTCAAATTTTCAATCGTTCATAAAATACTTCTTATTCATCCACTCAAGTTCAAATACATTTCTTTTGAACTTGTAGCGGATGACACTGAATATTAATACAGTTTTTTCAAATATTAATTCAGTAATTTAATTTAATTAATTAATTTTAGTTTTTTTTTAGATTTAAGTTGCATATATCTACCAATAAATGGCGCCACATAAACTTACAAAATGAATGAAAATTATTTATAAAGGACTTAAAGGATATAGTGAAAAAAAGTAGAAATTGACTTAAAAAAACTTTTTTTTATATTACTGGTTATTAGTCTATTGATATTATTGCCTATTTTTATAGTAATAATTGCTATGTGGCCAAATACGTCAACAATTCAAGAAAGCAGGACGCCAAAGGTAAAAAGTGGGGGAACCTCAACATGGCGAAGGGACTCCCTAGAAGAGTCGCGGTTGCCACCTTAAGAATGGCTACGGGGCACGACTACCTACCTACAAGTGCATCTTAGCAGCATCGGTGTCCCTGATTCGCCAACCTACTCACTTTGCTGCGACTCTAACGGCACAGCAGACCACATCCCTTCTTGCAATGCACTTGACGATGTCGACCATGACAGAAGCTACGAAGCTATCTTAATTACATATAACCTAATCTTTTGTTTACTTTTTAACTTTTAAATCCTTAACCTGGTTTAAGTCTTTATTTTAATAGTAACTGTAAAACTTGTATCTTTCAATAGTAAACCTTAACTGTTCGCTGCTCGCGTGTAATTTTAAATGTTTATTTTGTATATAGCTCATGGCGCCATCTATCGCCAAAATTGTAAACCGACATGTAAACAAGCGGTGTTTATCACTGCTTGTAAGTCACACCTTTTTACTTTTGTTATTTTTATAATTTGCTTAATCTTTAATTCTTTTTTATTTTTATTCATTTTAACTTTGTTTAACTTTAATCTTTTATTTTTGGGCATCTCCAACGGACCCCTAATTGTACCGAAAGCTTTAGCTTTTTCGATCTCCTGCTTTAATGGTTAGCAAGCAGGAGGTGTTTTTCTTAAATTTTAATTTGTTCTAATCTTCTTTTTATTTTTATTCTTCAATTTAAGCAACTTCATTTTGTGCTAATTTTCTAATTAAATTAAGATGTGGAGGTATTGTGGCTCTTAAAGCCACCTAGGAACTCCGTAATCGGTACGCCCGTTGCCCAAGCTACGAGGGGATTTCAAATCTTTACTGGACGGCACGGCGTCGGGAGGCTATGGATGGGCGTTGGCTGAAGTGTACAATAAAGCGCTTCTAATGCTTTTTTGTTTACTATAGTGCATTCGTCCCTATATAATGAGTTGATACAATTTCCATACTTTACACATCCGGAAAGTATGGAAATTGTATCATCCAACAAGTATGGAAATTGTATGAGTATTGATCTTGCATGTTGGTATCTGAATGACTTTCATATTCAACGCAATTACAGAGGTAAATGCGCTGTTCGGCTAAAAGAGTTGGCGCAATTATTGCAATTGCCATTGCAATATTTTTTTGCAATCGTACGGTTGCCAAAATAAATGAAATAGGAAAAGTTCGGCCTTTGCTTCCTGGAACATCTAGGAAATATAATGCTCGGCTTTGGTTTCCAATTGCAATTTTTTCGCATCGAACTATTTATCAAGAACTTTTAGGTGCTTAGTAAATATGATAGCAAAAAATTAAAGGGTGTTTATTTTTACAAAAAAAGGTTTAATCATCGGCACTGTAAGAATTTTAGGGTTAGTAAGGGTGTCTGAAATATAAATGGAAAAAAAAGAGAACAGAAATTTTACTAAAAAAATATAAGGTAAGGTACGTAATAAAAATTGAACTCTCATGTTTGCCCAAGTTAGGAAATCTTGCGGCAATATAGTGAGTAGCACAGAGTAATTGGTACAGAGATTTTGCCTGAAATCGAATTGCTCAGCATTGATAATATTATCTGCCAAAACAAACAGAATTAAGTTGGAAATGTTAATGGTTTTATCAATTTTCGTAACAGTAGGAAGGACAGATACAGGTTGCTAACTGTCTGGGTTAGAAGAGAGTTTTTTCCAGAATTTTAGTTTTGACGGTATATATTTTAATACAAGAATTTTGCAACAAAAATTCTTTCGTAAAGCTGAATGCAATATATCACTTCACAAAGGGAACACATAAGTGATTGACTGATTTTTTATTACGTCAGTTGTCCTATTTTATTTTATTTTTCTGTTTTTTTCTTCTTCTAGGGTGTTTTGAAAAAGAAAATTCGGTACATTTTACAGTTTTTTTTTTTTTTTTTTTTTTTTTACAATGATTTTATTTGAAACTACTTTTGCCCTGAAAAAGAATTATTTAGTGGACGCCAATTTTCTGCACCAGGTTAAGATAAAATTTAAACAGTGACAATTTAGAAAACAACTATAAGTCTCATTTTTCTAAAACAAAAATTACTAAAGGTCAAATTACGATATCCTGATAAATATAACAATTGGCATAGAACTCGTTTTAAAACCACTTCAAAGCAACATTGATTTGGAAACAAGCTCAGGTTACTTCATAGTTTTTGGTTACTATTGTATTATCAGAAAGCTGTGTTTATTTAAAGCTTTTATTATTCATTTGTTTATTTGTAAATTTTTCATTTTACTGAGTAAATTTTACCAAGTAAATTTTTTAAAGTATTCGTAAATTAAGTTGAAACAAAATTCTTGTTTTAAAATTTCTTAATATAAGGAATAAAACATGGTAGCCAAAATTGATTAACATAAATAATGTTAAACAAAATTTTGCGAAACGGGCTGCATTGTAAAGCTTAAAATTTAACCCATTTGTATAACTATTTCAATGATAAGGCTAATATTGTCATGTCAATATGTATTTATAAATAATTTGTATGTATTAAAGTAAAATTATGGATTATCTTTATATATTTCTAGCCAATAATGAAAGAAGGGTGGGAGATCTTCGTAAGAATAAAATGTGATGGCGGCATCGAAGCACAAAGAACATCAGAGAGAGTGGAAAAAAGAGAGAGATGAGAAGGCGTGATTCCCAATTAAGAAGAAAAGACATAGGATGCGAGAGAAAAGAAAAACTCTTCAATGCTGACACTTCTTGACACTTGGACACTTCTTGCGAGCGCAAAAACCAGGTGTAGAGGATCCCTGGCGAAATAGAAGTTGCAGACAGTCAAAGAGTGAATCTCCTTTACTTGCGGTTGACCGCATAAATATAGCGTCGGGCCATCCATTTAGATGAAAAGAAAAAATGTAGACAAAACTCTAAGTGTTTGAACTTTATTTTAATATATCTATCTTAATATGTATACTAAAATATAAATGTTAATATAATATATATATTTTAATATATTTATTTTATATAGAGATAATTTTAAATATACACAGATCTTTGAACATAATGACAAGGACTTTTCAGATCATGTGGCACGTCATTTATAGAAGAGGGTAGGGGCATAGAGACATTTTTTTTTTGTAAATATAATATGGACTACACTGGGTTGTCCCTTTTGGCGGGGCTTTGTTAATATTGCTAATTGTTTATATTATATATTTATAGAGTTATTGTCCTTTGTTCGCATGTATGCAGATTTGCCTTTGCTAATGTTAATCTTATTTAAATGTTGAGTTTGAAATCACATATTTTATAGTCAAGCGATAGTGTATCAATATATTTCTATATTTAATTATAGTATTAGCACAAAGCATAGCAGTTCCTACTATCACATTTTGTGGCATGGAGACGGTGATATTTTATGAAAAGGAATCTTTATAATTGAGATAATTGTTATCCCTATGATGTATTCACTTGCTTAAATTATGTAATTAAAATATGTTTAATAATTAAGCCAATCATTTTTGTTTTATTTCATGTTTTCCTTCTCCAATTTATATAAGTCGCTGAAGGCTCTTCGAACCTGTTAGTTTATTTGTGATAATATATATTTCTGGTATATTTCAATTCATGGCTATTGCAGATTATGATTTATGGAATAGGTTATTGTGGAATATTTAGTAGATTTTAGAATTTTGGGCGACTGTCAATCGAGTTGTGTCCATACTTTAGCTGATAGTATTTTAATTTTAAATACAACATCACAATATAAAAATAAAAATAGTTATTAATGTTCTTCTTCTTTTGAATTTTCGAAATTTGTGTCTTTTTTTTAAACAAAAGATCGTACTTCTAGTTAAATAATCTTTTTATTTGAATTAATATTGAAATGGGGTGGTGTCAAGTCACGTTGTCAATTCGAACTTTTACGAATATTGAAGCCTCATCAAATCAAATGAGTCGATCAAAATCATCAAATGAGTCGTCATTACATCACTATATTTCGTCGTGATCAATTCTATCAATAATACTAATAAAATTTATGAAACATTATTACATTAAAACATTATAAATAATATTATTATAAACTTCTTATATTTTGTTTTATGTATGGTGTGCCCAAATGGAAAGCAGACCTTAGCTGTAACACAGTTGTATCAAATCCTAGTGTGTTAATGTGTTAGCCAATAGATGGCGTGGCGATAATCCCAGTTGTACACGCGTAGTTAAAAGCTTCGGATCAATATCCACATTTCTGTAGAGTTATTTCCGCAATTCGTTGCATGATATATTCCTCCACACCTTTTATTTTATTCCCAGGTGCCGGTTCCACAATCTAGCTTCCGCTTCCAATTCCGCTTCTCCTAGGAACTCAAGCGCCATCTACTTATTATGCCCTGAAGTTGTCAGCTGGATGCTGCTGCCATCTAGTAGGAAAAAAAGGAGTCCACTGCATCCAGTGTCCGGTCTGACACCACAGCCTTCATAGTCGGCCCATCCTACAGTGGAGTCGTCCTCGGTGACATTCGAAAAAGTGAATTGGCATCGTCAGGGGGTATCGGTCAAGCAGCATAAAGATTGTCACCATCATTTACGTGATAATCTAAAAAAAGTAAGAAAAATGGAAAATTAAAGATAACTAAGAAAGTACCATAAAACGAAAGAGCTATAAAACGATATTCTGCAGGTGTTGTAGCTCGTGATCGACCTGGAACATGGATTCGGGACACAGAAGCTTCGGTTTGATATTGATTCCAGAGACGGCGGACCACACTGCGAGACACATTAAGACGCCTAGCAGCATCAGCTTGGGAGGACCCCATTTCCATCCATCCGACCTGCCACTACCTTAACGAATCGGGCAAATGGCTTCTCTCAGACATTGCGGGCCACACTGCCTATTGTCAACGAATCTGCTAAGAAAAGTTGTAAATCAATAAAAGTTACACACGTAATTACGAAAGCCTGATATTTGCATATCTTTCTCTCACTCATATATACCTGTTCTTTTCTATAAAAAAAAGTGGTAGTTAAAAAGGAGGTGAAGTTTTGCATAAATTTGCATAAAAGTTAGTTTATATCATTTATATAAACTATAAATTTTCTTAAACAGAACAATTAAAGAATCCAAAATTTAAAAAGGAATCTACAGTAGGATGGGATTTTCGTTGCTAGGAATTCTGTCATTTATTTTATAGTGAGTTGTCGAAAACATGTTGTTCGTTTAACATTTTTGAGATGGAAGTATACGGATTTTATGTGTTCAAGATTTTTGGATGAAAATCTAGAGGGGAGCGGCAAGACCTAAATACCAAGGAGAATCACTAATCGCTTGATGCAAATAATTTTTTGAGCTTCAATTAATCGTTGAAATAGAAATAAAGATTTCTTCAACATCCCGAAAAAAAAGAACGGATTGAATAATTATTCGCCGCCAATATGATTAAATATGTTGCACTATCAAAATATACTTCTAAGTATTTAGTATTGTTAGTCCAATTCGTTGGTTAAAAAAGACCTGTCGATGATCTGGGCGTCGATAAATGCACTCCTTGGGAGTATTAGACATTATAAATAAATCCAAGGTCACGCTTATTTGATGAATGGGATGTTTGAGATTGTAAGTCAGGATCTACTTCTTTTAAGGAGGTTTTTCTTTTATTAATTTCACTTTACTGAAGTGGGAAAATTATTTCTGTTTCAGCTGTTAATTCGGCTGAAAAAAATTTTTCGAAGTGGCCACATTTGTGAAGTAGACCATCGACCCAGACCCTGTCGAATGTTTTTTTTTTTTTTTTTAAACTTTATTTCCAGTGGCAAGTTTACAGGCCAACAGATATAATAATTAAAAAAAATACAAGGAATAAGAGAGAAACAAATGACATCAGTTAATCCATCAACTTTAGTCTGACAATCCAATGACTTTCCAAAAAGAAACAGCAGGCAGTGCAGAACAGGAAAGCAAGGTGAGGCATTCCATTTTTTCCTATCACACAGGAAACAGTGAGGGTCAGGAGTCAGTTTAAGTTTGTGAAGGTGCTTGAGGAGACAAATGTTACCACAAAAAAGCCGTAGCAATGCCACCGATGATAATGGAACAAACCACCTGCGTCTCTGAAGAACTCTAAGAAACTCACACTGAGAGCCAGACTGATGGCCGTTCTTGTAAATGATTTTGCCGTATTCAAACATTGCCTGGAGTGCACCACGAGTAGATAAATCTACGTTGTACTCCTGACCAAATCTGTCAGATTAGTAAATATTTTATTATTATTTTATTTAGTTGCAATACCAACACATTCAAGACCTAAAAAATTACATAAAGTTGCTAATTCAGCTAGGCTTAGATTTTTCAAAAGATTTTCTTTACACTTTCTAGCAACGAAATCGCTTGGAAAGCCACAGAAAAGTCCTTAATTTTTTACATGAATTTCTATCATAAGGATCGTCGTATATAATTTGATGAAATAATTTTACTATAGTAGAAGGAGCAGTTTTGAAAAAACTTGCAATCGCAGGAATTTCCTGAAAGGTGACCATTTTTAAAAAGTTCACAGAAAGCAGAATAAAATCAGAACATATTCACCGGTTTGTTGACGTAGTTGAAAGAATAATCCAGTACAAATTTCTCATCCTGTGGCCGAACCCTCAAATGTAAAGGAATATAGTATCCTAGATAATTAAACATTCAGGTACACTCACAAAACAATATTTATTAAGGTACAACACACATACAAAACAATTACACAATAAACAATTAACATATAAATAACATAGACGTCGTTTCAGTTAAAGGCTCAACTCCTCGTTCCCCACACCCTTTACTCTACTCCCAGGTGCGGCATGAGAGCGCTCTGGCCGTTGGTACCACAGACTTCAAGTTCGAATCCTGGCGGTGGCATGGATGTTTGTGAGTGGGTCGAAAGCTACTTTAAACTGTAGGTTCCAGTCTAATTAACCCAGAGCGTGTACAAAATGACCATAGAGCGACCAAACAAACCAAACTCTACTCCCAGGCAATAGTTGTTTGATTGAGTACCAATGGAAATAACCCTAAAAAACCACCTCATCTTAATTAATAAATATGCTTGGAATTTTAATGGCTGCTTAATTATTGTTAGTAATATAAAAGATAAATGTTTCTAAAAATTCAAATTAAGTAGGTACTAAAAAAAAAAAAAAGAATAAAAATACTATTTATAAAAAGTAAGATAAAAAATAAAAGAATTTAAAAGTTAAGTTTTAAATTCGGTACAATAAATGACCATAGAGCGACCAAACAAACCAAACTCTACTCTCAGGTATCGGAGTTGAGAGCTTCTGCTAAAAACTCAAACGCCATCTATGTATTATGCCATGACGTTGTCAGTTGGACAGTAGTGCCAGAAGGCGGATTAGCAGGTTAAGGTTAACAAAAAACAAAAATAAAGAGTTCCTATTTATAAAAAGTTAAAAATTAAAATTTAGCGAACAACAGGTTAACAAAAAACAAAAATAATGAATTCTTATTCATAAAAAGATACAAATTAGAATTTAGCGAACAGTAGGTTAACAAAAAACAAGAATAATAAATTCTCATTTATAAAAAAGATACAAATTAGAATTTAGCGATTAAAAATAAAAATAAAAATACGAGTTGAAAAAAGAAATTATTCTATTCTGTGGTAAATTTACTTTGATGTAAATTGTAAAAAGGCAAATATTTTTTTATACGTATTTAAAATTAAAGAACATTAATTTTCTGAAAACGAAATAATTTTTGTAATAAATTTACAGTTGCTATTCCTTAAAAGGTGAAAAATTTTTTTTAATATTTACTGTGTTTACATAACAACTGTAACTGCTGCTTTTTAGTAAAGTTGTAATTTTCCAAACGGTTTTATGGCCGTTTAATAGCTTTTTTTTAACAAGGTCAATGATTCATTCAGCATTAATCTGAATTAAAAAAATATTCCGATAAGATTTTAAGAATTCTTTAATAAAATTAGTGAATTTAGGAACCACTAACTAAATAAAACATTAATCAATATCAAAATAAATCAATATCTTTCACCCCATATAAGTATTTCTGTATCTCATACGATATCCCCTTCATTATTATTTTTTTTTTTTATCTGAGCATAAAATGGAAACTTTCTCTTTTGAACTTTATCAAAAGAATATTTACTACTTATTGAATACCGTTTTCATAAATGTAAGAGCTTAAAAAAATCAAAAAATGAAATAAATCATTTTGTAAAAATTGCGATGTATTCCTTTCATATTAACCGTATATTTATTATTGATAAAAAAATCGTTTATACCCACATATGCATTAACTTTTTTTTAAATCCTACTGTACAACGGTCAGATCAAAGGTTTGATGGTCGCGACGTCTCTTTTTGCTTTTATCATTTCAAAGTCTGGTATCCTACGACCTTGAAGCTTGTCAATTGATTCAAAAGAACAGCACGGCTCCTGTTTTTATTTTCTCTCTTCCCCATGCGCGTAAGAAGATATTTTGGTCGAGGAATGCGCAGCGTGGGTTCGCATTCTGGCTAATTGAAAGCGGCTGTCATACTGAATTCTGGGAACAGCATTGATGCAGGTAAGAATTTGACTGAAAATGCCCAAAAGATTGTGTTTTGTGCGAGTGATGCATGTTTGTGCGAGTGGTGTAAATGAAGTAGCGACGATTAATTTAAAGGCATCTTTAAAAGTAATGTGTTTTTGGAATGTGACAGAAAAGACAACAGTGATAATCTTTGAATGTAGGTCAGCTTTGTGTGTGAAATCTTTAAAATAATTGAATTGGAAATATTGTTATTGATTATTTTATATCAATTAAGTGCTAAGCATGGACAATCCTCTAAGCATATATTAATAGCTATATTATAAGAAATTTGCAAAAATATTTGTGTGGTTATAAATTATTGTGATAATTCTATTCATCATTACTTGTAATTATAGTTTGATCCAGTGCATGCATATCAGTAATTTATTGAGAAGTAAGATTAGGTATTGAGAAGCAGAAAAAAAGGATAAAAAAATATTTTAAAGATGAGAAAATAATTAATACATGAAAATAAGAACTTTTATATATGTCGATGTTTGTCATTCTACTTTTGCGTTTGATTTAATTCAAACATAAAGATAAAAAACACATAATCTCATATTTGTTTTAAACTGTTTACCTTTATAAAGTACATGGATAGATAGATCAAACATAATATATTTCAAAAGCTTGATGCATAAATAAATTTACAGGAATTTTAAGAAACTTCACGTCAAAAGTAGCATTCAAAAAAATATCTCAAAAAATATATTTTTTTTTTTAATTTAACGCTGATTTTCTTTTATGAAATAATTGTATGAAAGAACTGTGTTTTTGAAATTGGATACATTTCCTGAACTGTACCGCGAATTATCACATGATTTTATCACATTATTTATCTTGTTGATTAAGGTTCGATACACCAAATGTTTTGCCTCCCGTTATTTCCTGAAGAAAATGGTATCTGATTCATTTTCTAGGTGGTATTTGGAAGAGCTGTATTTTTTGTTATAGATACTTGCAGATTTTTTTTTCCCCCTCTTTCAAAAGTAGAGGTTAAAGAATCACATCTTAGTGTTTGTTTACTAGTTGAATTTTTACAATCATAGGAAAGTGAAAAATAAAACATTCATGTTTTGGTATATAAATATTATGGAGTTTTTTTAATTTTTTTTTACCGATTTTATTTACAAAATCGAATCAAAAAAGTGAGAATTTTGAGTTTTAGAGTAGTTCCTTTATAAAGTTTCATTTTCTCTTTTGTCGAATTCTGTTATCTGTAGTATTTCAATCAACATTTGGATAAATTGAGATAAAGTAGCGTCAGCAAGCCTACATTTCAAAGTACCAAGACAAATCAAGCCAAAAACAACGTTTTCAATTGAAAAACCTAATCTAAATTGTTGAAATACTTTTAACTTAGTAATCATATATTTCGTCGGGTATCTAATTTTTCATTGACAGGTAATTTATTGACCTACAGAAGAATCGATTTAAGTTTGAAGTTTATGTAAAAATTATAAACTTATTTCATTTTACGTTTTGAAGTATTTGAAGCTAATTAAACCGATCTTTTCTCCAAATTTACAAAATTGTTTATAATAAATTTTAAAAAAAAAACACTTTTTAAACAAGTGATTAACAAACATCATTTAAAGGTTTACTCGATTTTTGCTTGTTATTATTCTTATAACCTTTCGATTTCAATTATGCAATAATAATATTCATAATTATGCAATAATAATATTCATTCGAAATTGTAAAATTTAATTAACAGTATTTGTCTAGTTCAGACATGGAACATTAAACTAAAATAACCACTAATTCCAAAATGAAAAATTCCATTCCTATTTGTTGCATTTTATAAGCGTAATAAATCTTTTATTTATAACAAAAATTAAAGTAAACCATTTTTAATTTTTTTTTTTTTTTATCTTACATTTGAATAAAAATTATTTGGAGGTCTCAAAGGGTTACTGAATGCCTATAACTACGTACAGTTTTCAAATTGAACATTATTTCTACTAATTTTAAATGTTAGACAAATCTAGTGATGAGATACTTTGATTTAATAAAAGTAACATTAAAATATAAATCCCCAAAATAAAAATATCGTTAAAAGCTCTTTTTAAAAAATTAGAATTTAGAGAAAATGTAGAAGCGTTAACACATGAGTATGAATTTCTAAAAGAAATATGCTTTAATTTTTACGCACAAAAATTAAATATATATTTAAATATCTTTTTTCATTTTCATAATCACTATTTTATTTGATATTCTTCAAATAAAAAAATTTCCTATTTCAAATTTAAATATATTAATTTATTAATATATGGAGAATAGAATAAAAAAAACTTTACAAAATTGTTTTCTACAAGCTATTTTCTATTGAAAAAGAAAAACTTCACTGTCTTTTCTACTAAGTTAAATATGGTGATCCTGTAGAAAAGACTGTGTACACAGAATGACCGTAGAGAGACGAACCAAACCAAACCTACAGTAAAGAGCGCGTGTTTAGTCATTGAAAAATAAATACCCTTTTTTTTTTTTTATCTATTATAATGACCATGAAAAGAAATGAAGGTCAATGTAATGCACGGATGCTCAAGTAAAGGAATTTCTATTGTTATTTTTTTGTATAGCAATATGTGTTTCAGCACGAAAGGATGGAGACAATGGCAACTCTTTAGAACTGTATTTTATAGTATTTTAAAATTTGATATTCACATTTTCAGTTAAGTTCTTTATTCAGGAAACGTTTATTTTTTTAAAGGAGTTAGAATGTACTTACGTTTGCATTTATGTTCTTAATAACTTGTTAAATGTCAACGAATATTTCCTAAGCCTTTTTTACCTTAAATTCATAAAGAATATTTTTTTAAACAAGAGTTCGTATTGTTCTGAAAGGACACTTAAAAAAAATACTAAGAATAATATTCATTTATGAGCATTATTCACATATATATGAATTTTAGTTAGGTTCTTGTTATTTGTATTTTTATGTGCATGCACTTAAACAAACCAGTTTTTCTGAATTTCAAAAGATAATAATTATATTAAATTTATAGCCATCTGTAATGCAAATTATGCAAAAGTTAAATGCATAATCTTCTTTAAATTATTAATGTATTAGGCAGTTTACAATAAAATTAAACTTTTGTTGCTTGGATTGAATTCAGAATCAGAGATTTGTTACAAGGTAAAGTTAAACATCTCAAAAAAGTAGTAATAATTTATATTTATTCTATGAAGAAAGTAAACTTGAAAAGAATTTCTACATGTTAAAAATATGAATGATGCATATTTTTAAACATCATATTAGTTATTATTTTCAAACATTATTTGTTACTAAATCATTAATATAAAAACTATTCAAATTCATATTCTTTTTGTGTAAAAATTAAGGGTAATAAATGAAGTTAATTAATTTGAATTACTAAGAAAATTAACATTTAGTTTGTGTAACGGCATTTACTTCTGTATCGCAATAATTTATATAGAATGAAAAATTCATTTATAAATGAATATAATAATGATAATTTATAAATGAATGAAATAATTTATATAGAACGAGGAACTAATAGTTTTTATTTCGTTGCAGATATTCTGATATCAAAATTTTAACATGGTCAACGTAATGAAAAGACCAAGATATGCCAAAATGAATGGCTTACTTTATCCTGAAATGTTCTCTCCAAAATGCTTTCAGGAAGCTTTGGAATACAAAGCTAAACCTGGCGACGTATTCATCGATACATATCCCAAATGTGGAACTACGTGGATGCAAAACGTCGCCATGTATATTTTTCGTAAAGGAAAAGAAGTGGAAAGATCAACAGATTTCTTAAAATTGGCGCCCTTTATAGATTTGCTTGGAATGGAAGGCATTACTAACATGCCAAGACCTGGAGCATTCAAAACACATCTACCTTATTCTTACATGCCTTATTCCCCTGAAGCCAAGTACATATTCGTCGCTCGAAACCCGAAAGATTGTTGTGTCTCCTTTTTTTACCATGCTAGAAACCAGCCAGGTTTTGGGTATTGGGATGGTGAATTCGATGACTTCTTTGAGCTATTCATGGCTGGAGAACTGGAATACAATGATTACTTTGATCATTTGCTGGATTGGTATCCACACAGAAAGGACCCAAATGTATTCTACACAACCTATGAAGACATGAAAAAGGACATAAAAGGTGTTATCTTAAAACTTTCGAGATTTCTTGGTGACGAATACATAGAAGCAATCGAGAAAGATAATGCTGTG
The DNA here is from genome assembly GCA_021605075.1 of Caerostris darwini. NCBI lineage: Eukaryota > Metazoa > Arthropoda > Arachnida > Araneae > Araneidae > Caerostris > Caerostris darwini. The sequence goes on from BPLQ01008274.1 coordinate 58,210, forward strand.
CTCAACAACATTATACTTTATAGTGGATTCGATTACATGAAGAAAAAGTTGTCGGAAGTGTATGATTTGAGAGGATCGGAAGACATCGATCCTATATTTACAGGGCTTACATACATGTGCGAGTTTACTAACTCTCTGAAACCTCCAGAAGATTTACCAGAATTGGAGTTCGTTCGGAAGGGTATTGTTGGAGATTGGAGAAACCACTTCTCTGTGGATCAGACTGAAAGGTTGAATAGAAAATTTTTAGATAAAATGAAGGATACAGAAGTCTTACAGTGGTATCCTATTGAATGAATACAAATATAATATTTGAAAATTTCTGTGTTGTCTTACAAAAATTAATGCATTTAATAAGCTTAAAATGCTTTTAAAGCGAACACTGAATTTCATCAATCACTTGCTGAAAATTTCAACAAATGAAATTTGCCTTTTGCTCATTTTCCAAAGATACGTTATTGTAAGCTGAAAGCTGTTTTCATATAAAATGAAACTTGTTCATTTACTCTTTGAAGAGAAGATAATTCATTATTTCAGAGCTGTGTTGTCATTTATTTTGAACAAAGGATTTTTTTAACTATATTTAAAAAATTTATTTTCATTCATTAGTGGGCTTAAAACATAATATATAGCATAATTACTATTTTTTCATGTATTTGTCTTGAATTAAAGTCTTTTATAATAAAATGTTTGTTTTATTTACTTATTTTCAACAAAACTCGTGTAATGTACATCTTTTAAAAAACTTATAAATTTTAAAATTAGCAAATTTCAAAATCAATTTGTGTTCAATTAGCTTTAGAAAATTTTCAGGCATTTCACAAGAATATTTTCCATTTATTATCTGTAAAATCACTTAATTCATTTTTTATAAATTCATATTATAGATTTTAAATAATCAAAATCTTAACACGTGTATTAAACCACCATTGTTTGTTGCACGAAACTTTTCAATTGGAGCCAATGTAAATACGTTTTTTATTTCTCTAACAATAATGAATCTTCAAATGAAATGCACCATAATACCTTTTTAAGCGGAATTTTTCCCCGAAACAATAAAATTGCCGTTCTAAGCACGCTATCAAATACTATCGTGCGTGACAATGTTATTTAGAACTGCCAAACAATGCTACAAATTTGCAATTTCGGCCGAACTACAATTCATCCATTAGGCTAATTTCCTAACAAAGAAAATATATATGCATAGATTTAAATCAATTCGACGAAAAACCTGATAATACTTTTTATATAGATACATTTATGGACTGAATTGTGGGGTGCAATCATTTAAAAATATTTTGCTAATAGAAGTTGTTTGAAGCAAATTCAAAATCTATTTGTTGTACTTTTAATCTGATTCAAAGGAATTCTATAAGTAATAATTAAATCTTGCCCTGAAATTATTTTAGTGAATAATTTATTTTGAGTTAGTATATGTTATTTTCATCGTTTTATTACTTACAATAATTATTGCTATTTATTTAAATAAGTATGATTATTATTCAAGCCATTATTAATATTAATTTCCATTAACATCTGTCTACAAATTTTGTTGTTGCTGTTGCTAATTCCCCTAGTGCAGAAAAACCTACATCAGGTCCAATAGACCCCGTCGCAGGGTCCATGGCTAAGGGTAATATGCAGCTACACTTTAGCGAGGAACCACGAGGGCTGAAGACTGATTAAACATCAAGACTAAGCTAGACCGGGACCTACGGTTTAAAGTGGATTCCGAACCACTACAAACCTGTGGTATCGAGCTCCAGAGCGCTAGACATTCGGGCCCCGTCAACATATGTAAATTGGTCAAAAAATTCTCAATTCCTGCCTTTTTTTTTCCTAATTGTATGTACTTTGATCTCTATTAATGTATTTAGAAAAGCTTATAAAATATGCTAGTTCAATAAAAGTCATTGAATCTATAAAAACGGTTTTTCAATAACAAATTATTGTTTACAACTTTAAAGCTGTAGCATTTGCATTAACTTCAAAGACATTCGTGAAGTCTAAATTTGATTATAACACTTACATACATAAAAAATAACAGGCACTAAATTATTATAGCATAGCTTAAAACAAGCAAAAGAAAATATTTTAGCACAAAAATGTTACTTTTCTAATACATTTTTGTGTGCGTGCGTAACATATGTGGGCCTCATGTTCCACGTAAGTATATCCCAAACAACCCATCGACAAGGGATGAAGAGATGACAGTCCCTTCCAGGAGGACTTTTAGAGGTAACTGCCCTCATTTGCGAATCGTATTAGAGAGAACTCTCAATAGCAGCCAACTAGCTATCGGTACGAGATGCTTTACACATATTGACACAATCGCTGTGGAATCTCCTCTTTTTGAGGCGGCCTGATGGTCAATTGGCTAGCTCTCTGGTCTTTGGTGCCACAGGCTTCAAGTTCGAATTCTGGCGGTGGCATGGATGTTTGTGAGTGGGTTGGAATCTACTTTAAAATATTGGTACCGGTCTAATTAATTCAAATTGTGCACAAAATGACCGTAGAGAGACAAACCAAGCAAACCAAACCTCCTTTTTGAAAGCAGGCATTATGACACTGCCAATAATACATATATAATATGCCAATAATGCTGATTAAACTTCAACCTTCCGAGCATGCTAAATACACTGGTTCACAATTCTGGTTTTGTAATACATTAAATCTTTTTTTTTTTTATATAGAATATCTTCTTTAAATATTGATTCAAGATAATATTTTTTTTTTTTTCTTCACTGCCGAGAAAAGTTTCTGAACACTTGGTATGCTTCTAAAACTGTAGCTGTCTTTGCTACTGTTTTATTATAAAAAGGATGCAATTAAATTGCCTCCTTAACATTTAATTGTAACATTAATTCCAAGAATTTAAGAAAAATAAAAATTACTTTTATAAAAGAATCGGGAGTCGAATTTTTTTAACCGACGCCGACTCCTTAAAAAATATTCGACTCTCCTCCCTGGTAAATATATACGTGTCAAGAAAAAAAAAGTGGCCATTTAGTCTTTTTTCAAGTTTTCAAGATGTCTAAGATGTTAATTAAAATTTAGAAATAAAAAGAACTGGTGCTAAAAATAAAATTATATTTTAATTTTGTTCCGCTAGCAATGCGCGTATCAACGATTTTGCATTTCCGCCGTGAAACGGAAATAGAAGAACTACGGACGTAAAATTTTTGCTTTTTAAAATTGCAACATCCTGCTTCTTTATCGATAGATTTGTAGAATTTTTATATCGTTTTAAAGTACATTCAACTTTTGAATAATATGTATTTGGAATAAAAATATTTGTTTTTTAATGAAAGAAACATATATTATGAGAATCTTTTACAAGTGATTTTCCCTTGACCGAAATATTATGCATTTTCAATTCTCGTATCGGGTAAATTTACGCATATATCCATTTATTTATTTTCTTTTTTTACCACTTTAAATTTTTTTTAGACATTCAACTTTTGAAAAAATTATATTTAGAAGAAAAAAAAATTTTATGTTATGAAAGTTATGCTGAGAAAATATTTTTCTTTTGGACATTGATAATTTTTGGTCTTAAAGCTGCAATATCAGAAAAACATATTTATGAAATAATATTAACCTTCAATTAACTTTAAAAAAAAAGTTGTTACCTTTCGAACAAATTTTGAATAAATATATATATATTATTTTAACTTGTCTCTCACCCCTTACCTAACTCCCAGTATTAAAAATCTAGATATTTTAGCACAAACGCTTCTAGCTTTCCGTTTATTATTACTTTTGTCTCAATTCTTATATAGATTTTTGTGTGTTTAATGATAAGTTTTATTTTTTATCTACATAAACTATTTTTATTCTTTATCTACAGGAACTAATAATTCAAATTTTTATTACTTAGTTAATAGTGTGTATGAGGAGAAACAGATCTCCAGGGGGAAAAGTGATGCGCCGATCAAGATGACTTTTCAAAGGCTGTGTGTTTTAATCACTAATCCTGGCGATCCTAATCATGATGAGATAATAAACTTATCAAAATATGTTATTGTCGTCGATCCTTGATGAGTCACGTTTAAATTAAATCTGATCGCTTAAAGTAGGGCAAAATCGAGCTCAAAGAGTCAGTTACAAACAAACAAACAAACATACAGGTGAAACTAATATAAAAGCGTATTAAAAAGAATCAACTGTTTTCGTTCTGAAAGATGTCTGTAAATATTTCTTTGCAGCTTAAATAGTGTGTATGAGGAGAAACAGATCTCCAGGGGAAAAAGTGATGCACCGATCAATATGACTTTTCAAAGGCTGTGTGTTTTAATCACTAATCCTGGCGATCCTAATCATGATGAGATAATAAACTTATCAAAATATGTTATTGTCGTCGGTCCTTGATAGGTCTGCAACTTTTTAATTAAATCTTATCTCTTAAAGTAGGGCAAAGTCGAGCCCAAAGAGTCAGTTACATACAAACAAACAAACATACAGGTGAAACTAATAAAAGCGTATTAAAAACAAGGGATCACTGAGCTAGTGGTCCGGCGTAATACATAACAACGTATAATAAGACGTACAAGTATTATTTCAGTCAGTGATATCAGTAATTACTAGCCAAGTAAATATATGTCTGAATACAAATTTTTACATATATAAAGTACAGTTAGACTGTAATCTATACGGGTTTATACTCCTTTGTTTTAATACTGTTATTCTGACATTATAACAATATTAAAAACAAAACGTCAAAATTTTTGCTTGTGAATGTGGAAAAATATTCCATGTAAAACAATATTCAGACCAACAGGCTGAATATTGTTTTAGATGGAATTCCTGGCTGATCGCCAGGATGCCAAGTCGCCAAGTAAACATAATAAGGAATACGGCAGTTAGTTTTCGCGGTAAAGCGATATTACACCAAAATCCATCACTAGGATGCCAAGTCGCAAAGTAAACAAACAAAATGTCTGAGGAACTTTGTCTGAGTGACTGACTGACTTTGTAAAACGTTATTTCGACAAGATTCATCGTCAAAAATCGCTATTACGACACTATTAGTACCCAAACAGCTATTACACCATATTTTATTCCCTAAATTCCTTTTATGGCAAATTTTATCGCTTTAGCGCCAAATATTATCTTTATCCTGCCAAAATGTTTTCTTGGAATGCTTTCACGCCAAAATTTATCGCTTTATTGCCAAATTTTTTCACTAAATTAAATTTTATTTTTAAATTGCGTTTTCGCCAAAAAGTATTGCGTTATCACCAAATTGTAACACCAAAAGAAATTTTATTCCTAAAATGCTTTTCGAAAAATATTATCGCTTTATTGCCAAATTTTAGACTATTATATCTAAATTGCTTTTATGCCAAATTATATCGATTTACCGCCAAACTTTTACTACTACTATTGTAGAATTTTATTGATTTGTTTTTAAGTCAAATGTTATCGCTTTAACGCCAAAATATATCTCTAATATGCCACAGTTTTATTCCTAAATTGTTTTTGCTCCAAATTTTATCGGTTTAATTCCCAGTTATTAAGTGAAATTTTGTTTTGCTAACTCACAAAAATGTATCATTTTAACAGCAATATTAATCACTGATACGATGAAATTAAGACAAAGTTATTCGGTAATACGCCATTTTTTTCCTTTTATATCAAAAAATATATCATATTGTTTACGATGCCGAATTTGAATGATAAAAAAATATTAAGAAAAAAGAAGAAATCAGAGAATTGCTTTCATTTTATTCTAATATATCCTTTGTTGCAGGAGAAAATTATCGGTAAAAATTTAGAATCTTGTACCGTTTGTGCCAGATGCATCGCTGGAATGCCAAGAGAAAAATAAGGATGAATGCCGCAGTTAGTGTTCGCGGTAAAATGGTATCACACCAAAATCCATCACTAGTATGCCAAGTTACCAAGTAAACAAACAAAAAGGCTACCGAAGTTTGGTTGATTTTGCAAAATGTTAATTCACCAAAATTTTTCTCCAAAAATTGCTATTACATCAACATTAGTAGCCCAGCAACTATTATATCAAATTTTATTCCTTAAATTGCTATTACGCGAAATATTATCACTGTCTTGTCAAAATTGTATTCCTTTAATTGTTTTTACTTCATAATTTGTCGCTTTATTGCTAAAATTTTCACTAAGCTAAAAATTTTTTAAAAATTCTTTTACGCCAAAAATCATTTCTTTATTGCCAAATTTAATCACTAAGAGAAAGTTTATTTCTCAAATGATTTTTCGCCAAATATTATCGCTGTAACTCCAAAGTTAGCATTATTATGCCCGAAAGTTTATGCCTAAATTGCCTTTACGCCAAATTATATCGCTTTATCGCCAAAATTTTGTCACTATTATGGCAGAATTTTAATGATTTGCTTTTACGCCAAATGTTATAGCTTTAATACCAAAATTTTATTCCTAAATTGCTTTTACTCCAAATTGTATCGTTTTAACGCCGAATTATTATGTGGAATTTTGTTTTGATAACTCACAAAAATGTATCATTTTAACAACGATAATAATACGATAAAATTTTTAGTAATAATAATTTAAATTAATTTACATTTTTAGTAATAATAATTTAAATTAATTTACATTTTTTAGAAATAATAATAATTTAAATTAATTTACATTTTTTAGAAATAATACTAATTTAAATTAATTAAAATTTTTTAATATTATAATTTACATTTTTTACCGATCCTTTAAGTTATCTTTTATTTGAGAGGAAAATTTTCTTTTTATTTCCTCACTAAAACCTGCCCTTGTGTAGACATATCAAATGAATGAAGAAAACAAGAACATCACAAAACCACAGAAAAAAATTAATATGTTTGAGTGGCTTATTTCTTCTTTGAACGTTCTAAAATCAGAAAGTTACCTTTTTCCTCGCGAATTCAAATAACTGTTGCCACAAAACCTTAACAATATCAACAGCAATAAAATAAAATAATTATTTGATAATCAAACATAAGTTATTAATAAAGCAAAATATCGTTTGTGCTGTTTGGTTCTTATTTTCCTCCATGATAGCGTTATAAAAGCTTATATTCTGTATCAGACTCATAATCAATAATTTATCTGAAAAATTATTTAAAAGAATATATATTTTTGTTCTTATTTACTATAAATAAAAAATTTACAGATAATAATCAAAGTAGCAATAAAATATTCATTATATTGTTTGAAAAAGGAAGTTACGAATTCCAGTAATTACAATTACAGTAATTATTGTAACCCTAAAGAAATTGGCGAAATATTCTGGGTTACAAGGTTGGTGACTTCCAAAGCGGGACAGTATTCTAGATTTCAACCCTCTTTTTTATTAGCATTACTTTATCATTCGAATACTGCATCGTAAACAACATGAAATATTTTTGATATAATAGAAAAAAATTTGAGTAAAAGTCTAGAACCCTCTGCTCTTTGTGCTAAATCATCGCCAAGATACCAAGTCGCCAAGTAAACATAATAATGAATGCCGCAGTTAGTTTTCGCGGTAAAACGATGTTACACCAAAATCCATCACTAGGATGCCAAGTCGCCAAGTAAACAAACAAAATGTCTGAGAAAGTTCGGTGACTTTGTAAAACATTATATCTCCAAAATTCCTCACCTAAAATCGCTACTACGACAACATTACCAGATAAACATCTATTTTGTCAATTTTATTCCTTAAATTGCTTTTACGCCAAATTTTATCTCTTTAACACCAAATATTATCAATATCTTGACAAACTTTTAGTCTTGAAATGTTTTTTACGCCAAATTTATCGCAAAATGTTTTCTCTATGCTAAATTTCATTTTTAAAATGCTTTTATGTCCGACAGTTATGCGTCCTGAATCAAACATATGATTTTTATCGTGAGAATCCCTCAGGAACGGGAAAGCTAAATTAACGAGAATGAAACCGCTGGGTATCCACTTGTAAAAAAATACTAATGAGATTTATGTAATTGTGATTTTTCACTGACAATAGTTTGTAGTTGTGGATCAATTTTACTTGTACCAATTATTAAAAGAGATTTAAGATGCTCATCGGTTAACTTAGATCTGTAAACATTCTTTGTGTACTTCATTTTGGAGAATGTTTTCTCACACAACTAAGTAGTACCATAGATTAATTAACGGGCTTTTAATTTTTCTGCCATTATAAACGGTTTTGGCCCTTGTTACTTACTGGAGTAAACAGTATGGCCCTAAGGCTGGAAAGTTTGGAGACCCCTGGTCTAGATACTTCTTCATTGGCGAAACAGTTCCATGGTGGGCCAAGGCCGTATGCCTGTTAGCAGATTTCTAGACAGGAGATGTTTTTTTTTTTTTTTTTTTTTCTTTTTATGGGATAGGGTTGTCAGCCTTTCACCTAACAATCATAGTAGTCCGCGACTACGGTTTAAAGTGGATTCTGAACTACTACAAACATCCATGACACTACCGTGACTCGACCCCGAATCCTGTGGCACCGAGCGACAGTCACTCGGTCATCAGGCCCCTCTAATACTAATTACACTGTGAAAAATAACCAAGAACAGAGTAAACTATACTTAGCAAAGTATAAAAAAGGCTACATTATTTTGCACTTTATAGCCTCGCTCTCCGAGATTAGACAAATAACATCTTTATCTTTAGTAAACACAAAATTTATTTGACTTGAATTCACTTTACAATTCATGTTCAAAACTTACTTATTAATACCATTTATCTGATTACGTCTTGTTGTTATATAACAAATATATATATATATATATATATATATATATATAGGGGAAAAGTGTATGTATTTTCTTGGTAAAGCATGCTATAGATCAGAATAAAAGAGAACAGCACTCTTTACTATTCAAGGATTTAAAGAAACATTTCCGTCAATACCTTAGATAATATTAAATTGTATTAGAGTTTTTAACATTCTTTCTACGTTTTGAAATCGATTTGATTTCTTATTACTAGAAACATATGGAGAAATATATTTAAAAAATAATAAAGGCAATAGAATAATAGAGTAGAAAAGAGAATCCATTTGATCGTTAATATATATCCAGAGATTTACAACCATGAATCTTATGTAAACTTGATGATGATCAGAAATATGAAAAAAGTTCTCAGTTAAATAAATCGAAATAGATGTCTGGATAATGAAAGATGCTTCTTTGATAATATTTAAATGAAAATGAAAAAAGAAAAATGAGCAAATAAAAGAAGAAAAGATACTCTCAGTGAAATGATATAATGTTTCCTTCCTTATAATTACATCAGTCTTCAAGGTCCAAAAACCTGACACTCTTTTATCAGTTCTCCACCAAGTCAAAAGCTTTTTTTAACTATTGAATTGAAAGATAGCACACGTTCTGCAACTTAAAAGATAACAGATAATCAAAGATATCTTGAAAGTCCAATGTTATGCAAGCAGGCGTGAGCTCTTGCTGTTGATTTTGCACTGTACGAGTATTTCCACCATACGAGTTTCTCATAGGAGAAACGAGTTATATAACAAGTGTCAAAGGTATGTTTTTCAACAAATTTGTATAGAATAGAAGATGATAATAGTTGAACTGAATAAAAATAGCATATTTATAAATGAAAAACTTTTATTACCATGTAAGATTTAGAATTACATTTTTAAAATAAGGATAGTAGCATATGATGTTCAATTTAGTAATATGATACATTTAATATACCGTAATTGATTATAAAAAAGCATTTGTATTTTGATTAACTACCATACAGTACATTTTCATTACAATTGTGATACATTATGTGTATTAATAATCATTATATTCATTATGCAATTGCCACAATACTACAATGTATGATTCATAATTACATTTTTAAAATAAGTATTGTTTCTTATGATATTTTCAATTTAGCAATCGAATATGATGCACGTAATGTACCGTTTTTGATTATAAAAATACATTTGCATTTTGATTAATAACCATGCAGTACATTTTCTTTAAAATTATGATGAATTATATGTATTAATAATCATGTAAATATTCCTTAAGCATTTGCCACAAATTTTTAATGCCATTTATGATTTATAATTACGTTTTTAAAATAAGGATTGTAGCCTATGATGTTCTCAATTTAGTGATCGGTTATCATGTACGTAATGTGCCGTATTTGAATACAAAAAGGCATTTGTATTTTGAGTAATAATAACCATACAGTACTTTTTCATTAAAATTATAATACATTATATGTATTAATAATCATGTAAATATTCATTAAACATTTGCCACAATGAGATATATATATATAATATAATAATCTTCAAACTGGATTCATTATTTTATTCATTTATTCCTTCATTTCTATTTTATAAATACAAATTTTTATTTATAATATCAAAACACTTTCATAATAATTTATTAATGTATGGCTGTAAATGAAAGCTGAAATTGAAAAGAAGGAGTTTGCAAGTTCGAAACTCGATTAACTTTATTATTACCATGTAAAATAACAAACAGGCCTTGCATTTAAATTTATTTGCTTTAATACGATAAATGAGTTGAAAATTATTTAATTTCCCTTCATAAATACAACAATAGTTCTTTTTGAAAATACCTATCTACATAAAGTTAATTCATCTATCTTGAATGTATCAATTCGACTCATAGTGAATCGAATATATTATATTATGTATCAATTAGATTCATGAGAATTGAATATATTATATTATGTATCAATTCGATTTATGATGAATCGAACTGATACATTCATGGTAGATGAATTTCATAGGTTCAAACCTAAATTTCATAATTCAATTTGTTCTAACTTGCTTTTCTATAACTATAATACTTATCCTTTATCACAAATTCTGTAAATAAGTCGAAATTTATTTAAAATGTTATCAGAGTGATGAAATTAATTATTTTTGTTTTTATAAGAAACTTTCTCTTTTTTGTTAACGAAATTTACATTCATATGTACCATTTTAAATAATGCATCATTAAATATTATTTCATTACTTTTCTTCATATATTAGAAAATTTTAGAAATTGTTTTAGTAGAAATGCAGTTAGTATCTTACTGTATCGCGCTGCAAAACTGAAAATAAAGTTATCAAGTGAATTATTTCTTCACTAATTTAACTTAACTAAAACGAGGCACGTTTCAGACATAAAGGTCATTTAGTTATAAAAATAAATAAAGGAATAGAAAACGGGATTGTGTTATTAGTGCAGGCTTATTTTTGATAACAAAACTAAAAATTATAAATATCAGTAAATTATTAAAGTATCCTAGCCAAAAATTATTTATTCATAAGGCTCCAACATAATTAATTTCAATTATCAGTGAATTGATAATTTTGAGTTGTTATCGCTTGAAAAAGTATCAAATAAATTATTAAACTAATTATTAATGGCGTCCTTCATTACGACATGTTCGTTATATCGCGCATTCGAATAGTTCTAACTATTCTTTTAGAAAAAAAACTAATACGACCTTGATGAAATGTCCGACTTGTGGCCAGGTAGTAATGGGAGGGCCGAAGTTAGAATCCGCTGGTGGAATTGTTGCAGTCACTGCTTTCAGAAACGATGAGGCTTAGACGGTCTAGAGTGTGACCTTATGTTTAAAGTATCTCGCGTCAATAGCCAGGCTGCTTGGTGGGATTTTTCCGGGTTTTCTCCCATACAACAAGTAAATTCAGGGCATTACCCTTAAATTTCCCTCCGTAATTCACTGTCCAACCTTCATCACCCTCGGTGGGCTGTTCGGGGTATACAAATTAATTCAAGGGGTAATTGATGGCCACTAACAAAAAATTATAACAATTAAATAAAGCTATTTCCTTTTCTTCAGATGTTAATAACAAAAAAAATTATAACGATTAAATAAAACTATTTCCTCCTCTACCGAAATTAATAACAACAAGAAAATATGATAACGATAAATAAAACTATTTCCTCGGTGTTAATAACAACAACAAAAAAATATGATAGCGATTAAATAAAATTATTTCCTCCTCTGCCGAAGTTAATAACAACAAAAAAAATATGATAACGATTAAATAAAGCTATTTCCTCGATGTTAATAACAACAAAAACATATGATAACGATTAAATAAAACTATTTCCTCGATGTTAATAACAACAAAAACATATGATAACGATTAAATATTGATGTTAATAACAACAACAAAAAATGATAACGATTAAATAAAGTTATTTCCTTTTCTACTGATGTTAACAATAAGGCGAGGGACTCCTATGTTGTTGATTTGTGAGTTATTGAATAGTTACATTTTTTTAAATTTAAATTTATTTCCCAGGACGGTTTATTTAAGAAATAATTGTAACATTTTTAATGTTTCTCAACCAAATCAAATTTTTACATTTTTTGTTGTTGTTGTTGTTTATTATCCCACTTGGTGGACAGCAAGCCTCTAGACCAAGTCCATGAACCCGTGGCTCAAACAATAAAAAACTGCTTCAGGACTTACAACTGGCTCTTCAAAATTTTACATATATTTAAAAGCAGTACTATAGTTACGAATGTTAGTATAAATAGCATTTTTACTTATTTTAGGCTTGATGTTATTTAATAAGGATGTATTTCAATAATTATCAATAATGATGTGTATAATGCTGCTAATAATGAGCTTTTTTTTAAAGTGAGTACACTAAATTTGATATTTCGAAAAGTAAAAAAAACCTTTTTTTATGATTGCTTTAAATAATTTTTGTGTTTGAATATTAAAAATTAATTAAAATATATTATAAATACAGTATAAAATATATAATAATACATATATTATAAATACAGTATTAATACAATTATTAATCAAGAATGAATCATTATTTTTCAGTTACCTAAGCAATATACATAAATTCTTCTTTCATTTTTATTGATATCCAGTCAGAAAATTTAAATATTTCATTCCGACCTACTAAATTAATAAAAGTAAAATTATTTATATTTTGCACAATTCATAAATTATTATCAGTTAATGAGAAGCAAACATTTCCTTTGTCGTATTAAAAAAACCTGCATTTATAATACAAATTAATATTTTTTTTTCTCTTATTATTTGCAGGGATAAACGAAAATACAACTTTCAACATGGCAAATGTACCTAAAAGACCACGATATGCCAAAATAAATGGCCTACTTTATCCTGAAATGTTCTCTCCAAAATGTTTTCAAGAAGCCATGGAATACAAACCTAAACCTGGCGACGTATTCATCGATACATATCCCAAATGCGGAACTACGTGGATGCAGAATGTTGCCATGTACATCTTCCGCAAAGGTAAAGGATTGGATGATCCATCAGAATTCTTGAAATTTGCGCCTTTCATAGATATGCTTGGAATAGAGGGCATTAACAACATGCCAAGGCCTGGAGCATTCAAAACTCATCTGCCTTACTCTTACATGCCTTATTCACCTGAAGCCAAGTACATATTCGTGTCTCGAAATCCAAAAGATTGTTGTGTCTCGTTCTACCACCATGCTAGAAATGAACCCGGGTTTGGATATTGGGATGGGGAATTCAAGGACTTCTTTGAGCTATTCATGGCTGGAGAACTGGAATATAACGACTATTTTGATCATTTGCTAGATTGGTACCCGCACCGGAATGATCCCAATGTATTCTACACAAAATACGAAGACATGAAAAAGGACATAAAAGGTGTTATCTTAAAACTCTCGACATTTCTAGGCAAAGAATACATAGAGGCCATTGAGAAAGACAATTCTGTTCTCAACAACATTATCTATTTCAGCGGATTTGAATATATGAAGAAGCACTTGTCTGATGTTTATGATATTGATAAAGATGAAAAACATGTCGGTCGGTTGTACACTGGGTTTTTGCATTCTTATGAATTTACCAAGGCCTTAAATCTGCCTGATGATCTCCCCGAGTTGGAATTTGTAAGGAAAGGGATTGTTGGTGACTGGAAAAATCATTTCTCTGCTGAACAAACAGAAAGACTCAATAAAAAATTCCTGCAAAAATTGAATGGCACAGAAGTTTTGGAGTGGTATCCAATGGAAAACTGATATTCTCAATTCATGATTCTAGAACAAATTATATTATACTTATTGTTTATGTTGATCTTAATTTTATCAGGTTTTCAAATATATATGGTTTTTAGAATTTATATTAAATATGTAATGCAGCTAATTTAGTTTGGTTTCTTCCCCAGCTTATTTATTATGTAATATAATTAATCTTAACAATGGTAATAAATAACAACTAAATTCAATTTTAATAAGGAATAAATAATCAAAGTGATTTTCAGACTATTTTACAAATTTTGATATTTTAACATTTATTTTATTTATGTACGTATTGCAATTTTTCAAAAGTTATTTCAATTATATATTGATATTTACTAGCTTAAATTTATTAAAGTTGTTTACACAACTATCTTCATCTTTTCATCATTTTTTATAATATTTTTATTATATTTTAATTGTTAAGTATTAAACATTAAAAATTAATAAATTTTAGTAAAAGAATTCAGTGTAGTTTTTTTTTTTTCTCTTTGAAGTTTAATTAGTAGCAAGCAGTAGCAAGTAAATATTTTCTGTAAATATTTTTCATATAATATTTGGGGATTTTTGTGTGTGTGTGGTTTGCATAATGTACAAATGTAAAAATTCATGAAATTTATCTCTGAGATCTAATATAGCTTTTTTTAAAAAATCCTCTGCATATTTTTAAAAATGTTGAACTTTACTCATAGTTCGTTGACAGATAGTGAGTTTTATTCCAAATTAGTACATAAGATTCTGCGTTGTCCAGCTCCATGAAATAAAACCATTTTTATTTTAATAAATTTTATTACGAAAATATATCGGTGAAATTTGCAAATAATCATTTGATATTGTAAAGAAAATATTCTTTTAAATCACTATTTATAAATAAACAGAACTTAGAAAGTTAAATATAAATAAACATGTATAATAAAACATTTGAAACAAAGATATATTAAAAAAGAACACAATTCCATAAACTTAAAAAATTTTAGCATTTTTATTTATAAAGACAAATGGAAAATTATTTCGAAACTAATACGTCACCAGATGGCGCCAGCCACAAATATGGATTATTTTATTTTGATCAAAATCTTATCTTAATAATTAGAAAAATAAAAATAATTAATTTGGATGCTAATTATTATAATTTTTAAGTTTTGCTGAAAGACACATAGACAGTTATGTATACATAAATAAAAAATAGTATAAATTTTGAAATCATTCTTTGATAAATACATTAATTTTGAACTTTTTAACGAATCATTAAAGTCGCGACATTTTTAAAATGAAGTAATTTATATACGTAATTTTTATAAAAGGATCACAAAATTTTTAATTTTTCGAAGGATATTTTATTAAAAATAATTATATATGTTTATTTTATAGACGTATAATCAATATTTGTTATATTATTTATATGTTAACAAATAAATATTTTTGATTATTATTAAAATAATCAAAAGAAAAGTTTGAATTAAATAGTGTTTTATATTTTAATAGTGTTTTAAAAAATAACTTGTTTTATTTAAGCGAAATTTCATTTAAATAACTTCTTTCCCCATATACATTTTAGGGTTACAGTTGTTCCCCTAAATGTATACGGGGGAAAAAAACTATAATATTTTTCTAATGTTCTCTATAATATTGTTCTAATGTTCTCTATAATATTGTTCTAATGTTCTCTATAATATTGTTCTAATGTTATAACTATACTAAAAAAACTATAAATTTGCTTTCTAACAAAATAGTGATTAATTCAATAATATGAAGCATTAGCTTGTAATTTCTATACCATGATACCCGCACGTATTGATTATTACACATCGTGCAATAATCTGTACGTTAAATAATATTTTTTTAGCATAACTTGTTACAATGCAAATGTAGTTCTTCTTCTTAAAGCTCAGTAGCACTAACAGGATTTTATTTTTTGTATTCACACAGATAAAAGTTAACAATTCATGATCAATTGTCCAGAGTTTATAAATTTGTCAAAGAAAAATTCTAAAACAAGCAGTAAATAAAAACAAAAAGAAATTTATGATGAGAAAATAAGTAATATAAAAAGATAAATTTTAAAGTCAATTCCTACTTTTTTTTCACTATATTTGCAGAAAGTCCTTTATAAATAATTTGTATTCTTAATAATATTTATAATATTTGTAAATATTTATCTGGCGCCATCTATTGGTAGATACGTGCAACTTAAATCTAAAAAAAGCTAAAATTAATTAATTAAATTTAATGACTGAATTAATATTTGAAAAAACTGTATTAACGTCCAGTGTCATCCTCTACAAGCTCAAAAAATGTATTTGAACTTGAGTGGATGAATAAAAATTATTTTATGAACGATTGAAAATTTGCACAATATATGGCATATATATACACTGAAGTGACAAAAGTCATGGGATACCTTTTAATATCGTGTCGGCCCTCCTTTCGCCCGGCGAAGTGCAGCAACTCGACGTGGCATGGACTCAACAAGTCGTTGGAAGTCTTCTGCAGGAATATTGAGCCATGCTGTCTCGATAGACGTCCATAATTGTGAAAGCGTTGATGGTGCAGGATTTTGGGCACGAACAGACCTCTCGATGATGTCCCATAAATGCTCGATGGGATTCATGTCGGGCGATCTAGGTGGCCACACCATTCGTTGGAATAGTCCAGAATGTTCTTCAAACAAATCGCGAACAGTTGTGGCCCGGTGACATGGCGCATTGTCATCCATAAAAATCCCATCGTTGTTTGGGTACATGAAGTCCATGAATGGCTGCAAGTGATCTCCAAGTAGCTGAACATAAGAATTTCCAGTCAATGTTCGGTCCAGTCGCACCAGAGGACCAAGTCCATGCCATGAAAAAACAGCCCACACCATTACGGAGCCACCACCAGCTTGAACATTGCCTTGCTGACAGTTTGGGTCCGTGGCTTCTTGGGGTCTGCGCCACACTCGAACCCTACCATCAGCTCTTACCAACTGAAATCGTGACTCATCGGACCAGGCCACGGTTTTCCATTCATCTAGGGACAAACCGATATGCTCACGTGCCCACGAGAGTCGCTGCAAGCGATGTCGTTCTGTCAGTAAAGGCACTCGAGACGGTCTTCTGCTGGAATAGCCCAAGAAAACCAAATTTCTCCGCACAGTTCTAACAGACAAGTCCCTTATACGTCCCACATTGATTTCTGCGGTTATTTGACGCAGTGTTGCTTGTCTTTTAGAATTTACGACTCTTTGCAGACGTCGCCGGTCTCGGTCGTTAAGTGCAGGCGGTCGACCACTGCGCTGTCCATGGTCGGATGTTATGCCTGAAATTTCATACTCTCGGCACACTCTTGACACAGTGGATCTGGGAATGTTGAGTTCCCTAACGATTTCCGAAATGGCATGACCCATGTGTCTTAAGCTCCAACTAACATTCCGCGTTCAAAGTCTGTTAATTCCCGTCGTGCGGTCATCATAACGTCAAAACCTCTTCACATGAATAACTTGAACAGAAATGAAAGCTCTGTGAAAGCACTGCGCATTTATACCTGCTCTACGCGATGCTACTGCCATCTGAAAATTTGCATATTGCTATCCCATGACTTTTGTCACTTTAATGTATATATATATATATAGGGAGAGTGGAGCTAATAGAAGGAATTGAAAAAGAAATAAATCTGCAACGATTAAAGTAGTCTTGTAGCAGCCTTTTAATATTACAATGAGGAATATAAAAATCAATTGGGATGTTTAATGTTCAATAAGACTCTGGATAAATTCAGTTGAAATATATTTAGTAAAATCTTTGAAAGGAAGGAGATTTAGAGCTTTGTGTAGTTCAGCATTTCTCATGAATCACAATATTTTGACGTGTACAAAGGTTAGAATCGGTGGCAAAAGCCCAGATAATACATACGTATGTTATAATATTGGATAAAAATAATTTATTTTCAGTGTTCAACAAAGAATGGCAGTTGATAAGTGGGTAAATTTTAAGGGAGCAAGCGGAATAAGTGAAGTGTTGATCAAAATATACTCCAAGGTATTTAGAATTATAATTACGAGAAATGAACGTTATTAGTTATTAGGAATGTAATTAGCTTGCGGATTTTTGGCCTTTAGGGAAAAGGAGTGTCTCTGTTTTCCCGACATTAATTGCAATTTTCCCTTTTCGAACCATTTATCAAGAACTTTGAGGTAATTAGTAAGACAGCAAAATAACAATAATAATAATAATAATAATAATAATAATAAAGTGTTTTTATTTCCCAAAAAATGACTTAATCGTCGGCAAAAAGTGCTGTGATAATTTCAGAGTTAGTAGGGTGAAATATAAATGGAAAATAGAATAGAAAATTTATTAACTTAGGGCGTATCTGTTAAAATATTCTTCATAGAGGAGTATATCTTAATTATTTTAACAGTGTAACAGTGTTTCATCCTACGCACTGGCAAGAGCACCCCCTACAGTGTTCAGGAGAACAATCAGCCGGCCTTGAGACTCTCACAGAGAGGAAACACAGCGCAAACTGTGCTCTCTCTAAGAAAAATTTAATTTACAGTCTCTCATCCCGAGAGGAAATATAGTTAGCTCATCCTGGAACATTAGTTGGTCTAAAACCTGGAGAGGATGTCTATTTCAAGCACTCTGCGTGTACCTGAGTATCAAGTTTTCAGCTTAGACGTGGAATCCTTCCACTAATCTATAATTATATGTCTTTAAATGTGCCAAATATTGTCTGTCTAATTGTACGTGTATGGTGTTTGTGTGTGTGTAAATAAAACTGCGAGTTCTCCAACCTGTGCCTCAAGTATCTCAACCCAACCACACCCAGTTAAAAGTTGATTGCCGAACCTGTACACTACATCTGTAAATTTTATCAGTGAGGTATGTATGAATAAGTTTAATCAAAGCTTAGGAAAATTTAGAATGATTAGTTTAAAAATTGAGGCTGTTAATCAAGATCCGATCAAATGCTTTTTGAATATCACGAGAAGCAGATCCCGTGCTTTCCCCATTAAGAAATCTTGCTGCAATATATTTAGTATGGAGCAATTGGTAGGCAGTAGAGAGATATGGCCTGAAACCAAATTACTCAGCGTTGATAATATTATTTGCCAAAACAAGCAGGTTAAGGTTGGAAAGGTTAATGGATTTAGCAATTTTTGTAGTTGTAGAAAGGACAGAGATATGTTGTTAACTGTTGGGATAAGAGGGGGACTTTTTTCCCCAGGTTTTAGAATGGGAATGAAGTCAGCAAAACTTCTTTCATAAAACATGAAATATTTTTCCCTAAATTTCCCTTCATGAAGAGAATTCATAAGTGATTGAATCCTTTTTTATTACTTGAGTAAATCATTTTTATTTATTTATTTATTTTATTTTATTTATTTATTTTTTAGATTTGCAATGATTTCATTTAAAACTACTTTTGTCCTTAAAAAAACTATTTAGTGAATGTAATTTCATTTAAAACTACTTTTGCCCTTAAAAAGAATCATTTAGTGGACGCAAATTTTCAGCACCAGGTTAATATAAAATTTAAGAATAGTAACAATTTAGAAAACAAACGTAAGTCAATTTTTCTAAAACAAAGATTACTAAAGGTCAAATTACGATATTCTGATAAATATAACAATTGGCATGAGACTCATTTGCAAAATCACTTCAAAGCAATATCGATTTAGAAACAGGCTCATGGTTACTTCATAGTTTTTGTTTACTATTATCAGAAAACCATTTTATGTGTTCTTTTATTTATTCATTTGTTTATTTGTAAATTTTTCATTTTACTAAATACATTTTTTAAAGTATTCGTAAACTAAATTGAAACGAAATTCCTGTTTTAAAATTTCTTAACATAAAGAATAAAACATGGCAGCCAAAACTGAATCACATAATTAATAATGTTAAATTAACTTTTGCGAAAAGCGAGTTCCATTGTAAAACTATATGTATAACTATTAACCTATTTGTATAACTAGCCATTAACTATAACTATCCATAATCCATTTAACCTATGATAAGGATAATATTGTCGTGTCAATATGTATTTATAAATAATTTGTATATATTAAGGTAAAATTATGGATTGCCTTTATTTACCTCTAGCCAATAATGAAAGAAGGGAATTGTTAATGGTTTTAGCAATTTTTGTAAACGTAGAAAGAATAGATATATGTTGTTAATTATCCGGGTTAAAGAGATAACTGTCTGGGTTAGTTTCCAGGTTTCAGAATGGGAATGACGGCACCCTTTTCCATTTTGCCGAGTTTCGAGAATTTCTTTTAAGAGAATTATGCTTTATTCGAGAATTTCGCAACATAACTTCTTTCATAAAGCTAGATGAAATTTATCACTTCACAAAGGAAAATACTAATGTGGCTAAAAAGTAAAACCAATTATTTTTTTTTTCCAAAAATTCTTTATTTATTCTTCCAAATTTATTTCATCGCCTTCAAAGTAGTCCCTTCCGGACACAATGCACTTATGTCAAATTTTTTTCCAATCCTCAATGCATGCTAAAAAGTCATCGGCAGGGATGACCTTTGACGCGTTTGAGGCCCAAAATGGAACTGACCGATCTTTTTGAAATTCCAACATCAGCAGCAAGGTCTCCAGAGGGCTCTTCGTCTTCAACGCATTCTCTGCCTTCTTTGAACTTATACCATTTGTAAACATTTCTTTCTGATATAGTTTGCTCCCCGAATGCCTTCTGAAACATTCTATACGTTTCCGCACACAAACATTCATTCCACAAACAAAATTTAATACAAGTTCTTTGCTCAATTAATTCAGACATTTCAAAAATCTCCGAAATCACTTTTAGCGTCTCACAAAGGCAAGCGTAACTCAAACTTTATTCGAATATTTTGACGTCAAATTTCACACAAATGTTAAAAACAAGGCCAGCAACCTAAAAAAGAAAAAAAAATTGCAATTCCATAAGCCCCGGAAATTTTAAATTCAAATTTGGTCTTACTTTTTCAACACAGGTGTTTTAATCATTAATTATTACCCTTTTTACCCTATGTTTTTTAGACTTGCAATGATTTCATTTAAGACTATTTTTATCTTAAAAAGAATTATTAAGTGATTGTAAATTTTCAGCACCAGATTAATATAAAATTTTTTAAAAAAGTGACGAAACTATAGAAAACAACCATAAGTCCCATTTTTCTAACAACAAAGATTAGTAAAGGCCAAATTACGATATTCTGATAAATATGAAATTTTCTCTGTCACCTCAAGGCAATATTGATTTGGAAATAGGCTCATGGTTCTTCAAAATTTTTGTTTACTGTTATCAGAAAATTGTGTTTGTGTATTCTTTTGTTTATTTGTAAAATTTTCCTTTTCCTGAAAGTAAAACATTTTTTAAGGCATTCGTAAATTAAATTGAAACAAATTCTTATTTCAAACGTTCTTAATATAAAAAAAAAAACATGGCAGCCAAAACTGATTCACATAAAGAATAACATTTTCGAAAGACGAGTTCTATTGTAAAACTCAAAATTTGACCTTTTTGTATTACTATTTCAATGTTAAGGATAATATAAAATTAAAAATAATTATTAACATTCTTCTTCTTTTGGATTTTCGAACTTTATGTTGGTTAAATTTTTTTTTTACAAAAAATTGTACTTCTGGTTAAGTAATCTTTTTAATTGAATTAATAGAGAAATGGTGTGCAGTCTAATCACTTTGTCAATTTACAAGACCTTTATGAATATTGAAACCTCATCAAATGAATTGTCATTACTTCATTATATTTCTTCGTGATCAATTCTATGAGTAATATTGAGGTAATTTGGGAAACACTACAAATAATATGTGAACATCACATTGTATTTTATATGTGTGTATTATTGTAAACTAATAACATTATTTCTCATTAATTAGTAATAGTATTTTTGGATGAATTTATTGTTGTTTGTATATTTAATCTAGCCAATAGTTCGTAAAACCTTTGGGAAAGCTGTACGGAATTTTCCATGCTTCGCAGAAACAAATTCGAATATCGGTGAATTCTTATAATCTTATATTTTTAATCAATTACAAAATGTTAATTCACATTTGTATGTGCTAGAAAAACACCTTCAATCAGCGTATATTTCATTTATATGTCCTTTTCAGATGACGAAATTCAATAAAATAGGTATTATTGCTTACAAATAAAAATTCAAACGGTTTTTGCACCCTTAATGATGAGATTACAAAAACTACAAAACAATCACATGCTATGTTGGAATTGAAGGAAAAGAAGGTGCAGATCTTCTGCCAAAAATAATGAACAGAAATTCCTGGACAATTTCCTATCCCTCTTGACACTTTTAGGAGAGCTATACGGGACAAAATTAAGTCATTATACATTAGTGAATTATTATCTGACACCAAAGAAAATGACTGGCAGACAATCGGGGAGGGCTGGAAAAAACTGTGTGGAAAAACTCGCAAAGAGGCTGCTGCTATTTTTAGATTAAGAACTGGGCACGACTGCCTGGCAGAACATCAGGCCAAAATAGGGATTGTTAACTCTGATGCATGTATTTTGTGTAAGACAGAGAAAACGAATAAGGCCCATCTTTTACAACGGAAGGGTGATTTGTGTACTCTTTACTGGAGGGCCAGAGAAAGCATGTCCTGATCATACGCGCTTTTATGATGGTGCTTCTAGCTTTTTAAATTTTTATCCTTAGAACATTTAACTTGTTTTTAACTGTTTTTAAAGCCTTTTGGTCGTTTCTGTTAAGAATGTCGGATCTTTTCCCCTTGTAATTTTAATTTCTTTTTTTTCTTCTTCTTTATGGTGTAATTTGGATTTTCTTGTGTTCTTTTTGTTTCTATGATAAGTGACCCAAATTTGCATGGATTGAGTTCCAATAAAGCCATAGATAACAACAACAACAATCTTATGAAAACTAGAACAGTAAATATTATTTGAAGGAGTCATATGAATGAATATAAATATTATGTTATTAATATAAATATTTTTGTTTCTTAAAAGAATAGTTTTCACCGTTGTACGAGTTAATTGATCTGACAAACATCAAAGATATAGATAATGTATCATAAAACTCGTGATCTTATTCTTAAAAACAATTTTTTTGGCGTATTCATGTCCATTATATATATATTTATATATGTATAATTATTCTCTACGTGTGTTTATCACTGAACTCCTAAACGGCTGGGCTGATTTTGATGAAATTTTTTGTGTGTGTTTGACAAAACATGGAGAATGTTTTTATGCTATCCCCTTTGTTGTAAGCCCCCACCAGATAAAACTGTATATATAAACTTCTATACCGTTCAACCAATCGCTATGGAAACTGGTAACAATATGTATTCGAATAGGGAAAATATGTTTGCGCTACTAATTGAAAAGGAAATATATAATACAATGCGCATTTGAAACATATTTCAGTACGTTCAATGATTTGAAATTTCTAAATATTTCAATATGCTGTTTGATTTAATAAAATCATTCACTTATAATACTTATTTTGTTTAAATTTGAAAATAGATATTCGCGGCAACTATGAAAATTGTTTAAATTTTGGTTTTCTCTAATGAACACAACTCTAATAAAATGTATAGTAATAAAATATCCATAACTCTCCTGCGTTCCGGTTTTTAAGAACTTATATTTGCTGAAGAAACTGATGAACTCGCCTGAGTTTCCGATTTTTAAGAAATAATATTTGCTGAAGTGACTGATGAACAAATATTTATATGGTATGTCTATGAACTTGAAAGAGAATTCGCGGGTAGCATCATAACAAAAGATTTCATAGACTGCCTGTCTCAAGATGGAGATATTTGAAGGTAGTTCTTTTCGTAGTCTATTTTTCTAATTACAAATTTCGGAGAAAAAAATTAGTATATGGGATATGCATTGTTTATATGTATATTTTTAAATCAGTTATCTTCAAATTGGAGGGAGCACTATGTATTTATTTCATTGAGATAAAAAAAGAAATTGATTTCATTGAGAAAATTAATAAAAGGTATTTTAGATTGAGTCTTTTGATTAACACAAATTTTGAATTCAAAATTTCTAATAATTACTCTCTAATTGGTAAGAATTTGCAGTTTTATATTTTGAAACATTTCATATTAGTTTTTATTCGTGTCTGCATTTATTTTTTGTTAATGCTTTTAATCTTAATTTTTGTTAATGCTTTTAATCTTTTTTTTGTTAATGCTGTTAATCTTAATTTTTGTTAATGCTGTTATTCTTAATTTTTGTTTATGCTGTTAATCTTAATTTTTGAAAAGAGACAAAGATTTTAAAAATTTTTAAAAAAACGAGACATAGCTTTTTTTTTCTTTGAATAGTTTTTATTATTTTTTTTAAAAAAAGTCATCCTCAACTTTGAACTTTAAAAAGTCATTTGTAGATTTCAAGAAGTATATATATGTAATTGACTAACACCATTTATTAAATTTTGATCATTTCTGATTCATTGAATTTTGATTTTTGTTCGAATGATATATTTTGAAAAGAAGGGTTAATATTTTACAGTTCTTTAAATAACAACTACAACCTAATTAAATTCTTTGTAATTCTCTTTGTTATTTTAAATGTATAACTTAATGTTTAAAATATCAGCACTGAGGAGTCGTGTTCATTAAAAAGGATTTCCGTCTTCGTTAATTTAAAATGGTAAACTAATATGTACTTTGTTAATATAGTTCGCCCTTAATTGTGTGCATGTTTTCACACAAATATTACTTATTTCTTAAAGGCATTACCACTTCTCAAAGGAAATAATGTTTCTACAGTAAAATTTCACTCTTATTAAAGACTGAGATCAGAGGGCAGGGGTAGCCCAACAGCCCCAGTCTCTGCTTAGACATTCTGTTTATGTCTATAACTGTATAACAGAAGTATTTAATTTAGAAGAAATAGAGAGATTTGTTCCCCTTATACAGAATTTACTCAAAAGAGCATATTTTAATTTAAGAAACTGGAAAAATAGCTTGTCTAGTTTGCATTATCTGAATTCACTGGGAAAATTCACTTTTGGGTATGATACGGAGTCTAGATCGAGATATACATTGAGATCCCCTTATGCCAACAATTGAATTTACTCAAAATCAAAAGACAAAAAGAGTCATTTTGTCTTAGGTACAATATAATATTTGATCCGCTCTGAATTATGTGCCCTGTAACTCAATTTCAAAATCTGTTGCTACAAGAGACCCCGAGAAAACATATTAAATTGGGACACATTAAATAAACACCATTTACCTGATAATATTCAAAAAGAATTTTCAGATTGGTTAATAAAGATGCCTAACTTAAATAATAATGTAGTAATTCCACGATATTTTAATTACATTTCTTATTGATGCCCATATAAAATCATATGGTTCTTGTATTTTTACGCTAACAAAGGTTTCTCGTGGTGTTAAAATTCATCTCTTACGAGACAAGTCTACAATTTCATCACTCGAAAAATTGTTGATACCAAAATTAGAATTAAGGACATGTTTTATAGCAGCACTATTAGCACATTCAATAACATTTTGGTCCAACAGGTGTTTTTTAAAATTTTTGTTTGTATTTTGAAAATAGAATATACGAAGAGATAAAATTAAAATATTTGCCACTCTATCGATCTAATTTTGTGGCATAGTTAAGCGTAAATGATTTTTAATTTCGAAATGATCTCTGCACTTCTAGGATCCTCAGGACAAAACGATGAAGATACAAATCACATAAACCCAGCTTAAAGATACATAACTGAAAATATCATAAGAGAAAAAGACACCACGGAAAGTTTAATTTATAAATCGCCTTGTAAAAAATCATAATTTATTTTGGCATGTTTATATGTTCTTGTTTTTTTAGAAATAATGAATTAAGTCATGCTGATTAATATTCAAAATATTACAAAAATGTATTTTTATTTTGCATCGTTTTGACGCATTTCTTGTACGAGCACCTTCAGGGCTTGCTTTCTGTCGTCTGCAGTCCCGTGTTTGTTTCAAAATAGGCGGGTTTCAATCAATTACTGGTATCTCCCGCCAACAGATCACCATCCAATCAAAACCTGATCTGCTACCCACACAGGCTTCCTATTGGACGGATATTATATACTTATCACTGTAAAATCTATCCAGCTGATTTTGTGCCATAGTTAAACATAAATTATTTTTAATTTCGAAAATGACTTGTAGACTGCACTTTTATGATGCTCAGAACAAAACTGTAAAAATACAAATCTTGTAAATCCAGTTTAAAGATTCATAACTGACAATATCATAAGAGAAAAACAAAGTAAAGTAAACCCTTTAGTATGGATTCACCTTTAGACTGTAAAAATTTAACAAACTGCATGGCACAATTGATGCAATAAAAAATCTTGATTTGC
This sequence comes from Caerostris darwini, assembly GCA_021605075.1. Classification (NCBI taxonomy): domain Eukaryota; kingdom Metazoa; phylum Arthropoda; class Arachnida; order Araneae; family Araneidae; genus Caerostris; species Caerostris darwini. Next base: position 84,576 of record BPLQ01008274.1, read on the forward strand.
ATTTTAAATAAGCGATACTATGTAAAACTCTTCTTAATTTAATGTAAATTCTTGTAATTATAAAACATGCTGCTAAAAATGAATGCATATCTGAAGCGGTAGATACACAGATCAAAGGCTTGTAAAATTTTAAACAAACATCTAAGTAAGTTGTTTGTTAGAGATCAATATGATAAGTCAAGAGCTTTCGAGAAGTATTGAGTAACCCGAAAATATTGTTAGAAATGCTTTTCACACCGATTTTCCTAGTTTAAGAGTATACTTTATCTTCCGCAAATCGGAACACATATTAAGCGAAGTGCGTAAGCAAACAAGCACATAACTGCAAGTACAAGGTGCACTGATAACGAAATCGGAAAGCTCTGATTCGATTTCGTCTCCATAGCATTTCCACAATAACAATAAGTTTTGAAAGGAGTAATCAACAAAAAAACGAGCAAATCAGTTGTACCCAATCATAAAAGTTTTTTAATCATCAGCGTCGAACGTATGTGGATAGGTTCCTAGAAAAAAAAGTTTATCCGGAAAGTGTACATAGAAAATATTAAACAAATTTAGATGGCAAAAACTAATATGAAATTTCGAAGACTTACTTTTTTGTATGCTTTGCCATGTTTTGCAATCGTATCCACTGTTTTTACTGTTTTTCACATTAATTTTAATGAAGCACAGGAAAATCATTACCTTCACCAAAAAAGTAAGAAGTTTTAAATTTTTATTCCTGATATGTAATTGCATAAATCTGCTTTTTATTCATACTCCTATTAAAGCTACAGGGATAATCCACATTTTTTATTTAAATATATACATTTTTTTGTAATTGTTTTTAAACTTTTATTCCTTACTTAAAAAGAATAATATATATATAATTAGTAATAATATAATATATAATTTCGTATATAAATAAATATATACTAATATATTTAATACGAAATATAATATAGATAATAATATATTTCATATATATGTATATACATATGTGTGTGTGTGTGTGTGTGTATCTTACTCCTTTTCTATCAACTTAAAGCTTAACAAATTTCTCTCATTCACAAAACAGGTGATAAAGGTTGCTGTGCAACCAAGGCTGTCAACCACGCAAATCATCGTCATAATTAATTATATTTTTAAAAATATCATACGTCTTAGCTCTTTAAAATGTTCTGTAAATATAAGAATGATTAAATAATGTAGCATAAACTGCATACTTTTCTTATGTTTGAAGATTTATGTAGAATATGATGTCTGAACAGGAACAAGAAAAAAAAAATTCGAATTTTAATAAACATTAAGACAATATATTTTAAATACAGAATTCAATTAAAATTTTGATTTAGATTAAAAATTTTTTAGTATTTGTTAAGCAACTTTAAGAGTAAGTCCAAATTTATATATTAAATTTCATAAAATATTTGTAGGTGCAGAAAAATGATTTTCAAATTTGTTAAGAAACATATGTATGAAGATTAAGAGTTTAAAAAATTTTGAAGACTGAATATTTATATTATATTATACCTGAATATGTTCATTATAAAAGAAATAAAATTTCTAATGTTTTCAATTTAGTTCAAACTTAAGCCTAAAATTAATTTTAAATAAATGGAACAGTGAAAATAGTTTTTTAACAAGAAATACTCAAATACAAAATACCCACAGCATAAAAAATTACATTTATAACGTACTCGTACAAAGTACTGGAATCTATAAAGTTGTTAGTATTTTTATTGCATGCTTATAAAACTTAAACAATTAATTTAACTCCTTAAAATTAAATTTCTTAAACGTATTTAAAGTTCAAAATCATTATCAATTTTCAGTTTTAAAATTAAAAATCATATTAATTCCATTTAAAAAAATTCAATGTTAATTTATGAAAAATGAATAACTATTCTAATTAATTGTCAGATAAAATTAAAGAGATATTCCCTTTTTTATTTTAAATGTCATTAAAATATTTTTAATAGAACTCTTTTTTTACTTATAACTTAACTAGAAATAAGATAAGTCGTTGCCAGGCTTCAATATATACTCATAACATTGACATTTTCGATGAACTTTTCTTTTTTAGAAAATTTGATGATTCAAAATTATTATCAGCTATCAGTAACGATTTAAAAATTATTAATAACTATCTGTAACGATTAAAAAATTATTAATAGCTATCAGTAACGATTTAAAAATTATAATTTAGAAATATAACAAGATAAAATATTCAAAAGGAATTAAAAAATAAAAAAAAAAGCATAGAATGAATGTTCCAATGTAGAATAAAAAATTAGCATTTCTTTCATCTTTCATTTTCATCTATTCTCTACCGTTACACAGTAATTAAAGTTACACGATCAATAGATGAAATGAAATATTTGAATACATTTTCCTGTAATGGGAATGGCCTGATGGCCAAGTGGATAGCTTTCTGGCCGTTGGTACTGCTTGCTTTCAGGTTTGAATCCTGGCGGTGGCATGGATGTTTGTTAGTGATTCGGAATCCACATAAAACTGCAGGTCCCTGTCTAATTAGCCTGAAGTGTATACAAAATGACCGTAGAGTGACGAACCAAACCTGTATAATGGGAATATTGAAGTTATTAATACATTTAAAAGTAAATTCAACATTAAAACTCTTTCAAATTCTTATGGTAGCTTAATGAATGAAATCAATTCAAAATACAGCACTGGCTTAAATATTTCTTTAATTCTATTTAATCACAATTTTTAATAAGGTAAAAAAATATGAATATATGAATTTTATTTTAGCCTTTTTTTTTTTTATTTACTCGATAGAGCTTATGATTCAAAACGAAAACATATGGTTTATTTTATAAATCATAAAAAAAATATATATGATGGCATCTTGGTATACGTTCCCCATACAGATCCTTGGACTAATACCAAACAGAACATATAAAAATGGAATTTTTCTCATATGAAATAAAGGGTAAACGATCAATCCATTTCCAAGGAAAAAAATTCTATCCTTATAGGCATATTATTAGGTTTATATAAGAAACATTTACACATTTCTTAGTACTAAAATACATAAATACAAGAGCAGTTAGATGAAATATGTTCATAAATGAAAATTTACCAAAAATAAGTTAGATAAATAATTTGGTAATAAAATTTAGTGAATTTTCATTTTTGAATATATATAATCTAACTGCTTTTTCATTTATGTATTTTAGATCTAAGCAATGCTTAAATGTTTTTATACAAACCTAATAATATGACTATAAGGATAGGATTCTTTTTCATGGAAATGGGGTAATCGTTTCCCCTTTATTTCACATGGGAAAAATTCATTTTCTATATGTTCTGTTTGGTATTAGTTCCAGGATCTGTAACGGGAATGTATACCAATATACCAATGTATTTGTTTCGTATGAATTATAAACTAAACCATTGAATTTTTCTTTTAATCATAGCTCTGTCGATTGAATATCAAAAAGCTAAAATAAAATTCTAATTAGATTTTTATTTTTTTTTTTTTACTTTTTCTTATGGCGCAACAGCTCCATGGTGGGCTAAAAGCCGTCTGCCTATCGGCAGATTCCGAAACTTGACATATTTTCTTTTAATTTTGGAACAGTTTTCAGCTCTACGCCCAATGCTCTACAGTTCATGTTAGACCAGGAACTGTAGAGTGTTGGGCATAGTGGATTCGAACCACTACAAACATGCATGGCACCCCCGGGACTCGAATCCTGTAGCCTTGAACGCCAGGCGCTAGTCACTCGGACATCGGGGCATTTTTTAAGCTTTATTAGGATTAAGCGAGTCGATGAATTTCATGGTCGAAGAATCACAATTCATTTGACTTTTTTCTTTGGGGTCATCTTAAATCGCTCGATTATAAGACATTTATGGAAACAACATAGAACCTCATTGCTTAGATAATCGTTGGTGTGGTGGACAGCAAACCGCCATTTTCGAATATGGGAATCGTTTTTACTTAGTTCTAGGCTTAGTTCTTAGTTATAGGCGTTGGTGACCATTTCGAACATCTGTAATAATTTTGCCCACATCATTTCGTGCGTCCCCGTTTCCAGTACTGCACTGTGCACTATAAAGCTATGTAGAAAGCCTACTGTCCAATAATTACTTTTGTAATTATTATTGTACTACTGTGTCTCAGCAGGATGTCCGAAAGGGCATTTCCTATTTTCGGAATTTTTACTGATTAAACATAGACTATGAAATCTTTGTTTCAATTTTTGTTCATCGGGACATCTACTAATAATCCTCAGAGATTGTTAACGTAACCCTTTTTTTAAATAAATAACACCCTGTTTATAATAAATTTGTCGTTATGAAATAAATATTAGTTTTTCGAACCATCGATAAAAATATTTTAATAAATATTATTTAAAAAACATGGAGCAGTTGAATATCGATAGGGACTTCGACTGTTATTAGATCGAAGAAAGAAATTACGAATATGATTTTAACAATGGATATTTAAATTAGTATACTAGT
>BPLQ01008277.1:0-188637 GCA_021605075.1 Caerostris darwini
TTCATTTGATTTGTCGCTCTACCATCATTTGTGCACACTTTGGGCTAATTAGACTGGGACCTACAGTTTAAGTGAATTCCGAACCATTCACAAACATCCATGCTACCATCCATGGAAGAACGTTCCTGGATAGCCTTGTCCCACCATGTGATGTCGAGTCAATAGAAAAGAAGAAGAAGATTTCATTTGATTTGTCGATCTACCATCATTTTGTGCACACTTTGGGCTAATTAGACTGGGACCTACAGTTTAAGTGAATTCCGAACCATTCACAAACATCCATGCTACCATCCATGGAAGAACGTTCCTGGATAGCCTTGTCCCACCATGTGATGTCGAGTCAATAGAAAAGAAGAAGAAGATTTGATTTGATTTGTCGATCTACCATCATTTTGTGCCCTCTTTGGGCTAATTAGACTGGGACCTACAGTTTAAGTGAATTCCGAACCATTCACAAACATCCATGCTACCATCCATGGAAGAACGTTCCTGGATAGCCTTGTCCCACCATGTGATGTCGAGTCAATAGAAAAGAAGAAGAAGATTTGATTTGATTTGTCGATCTACCATCATTTTGTGCCCTCTTTGGGCTAATTAGCTGGGACCTACAGTTTAAGTGAATTCCGAACCATTCACAAACATCCATGCTACCATCCATGGAAGAACGTTCCTGGATAGCCTTGTCCCACCATGTGATGTCGAGTCAATAGAAAAGAAGAAGAAGATTTGATTTGATTTGTCGATCTACCATCATTTTGTGCCCTCTTTGGGCTAATTAGACTGGGACCTACAGTTTAAGTGAATTCCGAACCATTCACAAACATCCATGCTACCATCCATGGAAGAACGTTCCTGGATAGCCTTGTCCCACCATGTGATGTCGAGTCAATAGAAAAGAAGAAGAAGATTTGATTTGATTTGTCGATCTACCATCATTTTGTGCCCTCTTTGGGCTAATTAGACTGGGACCTACAGTTTAAGTGAATTCCGAACCATTCACAAACATCCATGCTACCATCCATGGAAGAACGTTCCTGGATAGCCTTGTCCCACCATGTGATGTCGAGTCAATAGAAAAGAAGAAGAAGATTTGATTTGATTTGTCGATCTACCATCATTTTGTGCCCTCTTTGGGCTAATTAGACTGGGACCTACAGTTTAAGTGAATTCCGAACCATTCACAAACATCCATGCTACCATCCATGGAAGAACGTTCCTGGATAGCCTTGTCCCACCATGTGATGTCGAGTCAATAGAAAAGAAGAAGAAGATTTGATTTGATTTGTCGATCTACCATCATTTTGTGCACACTTTGGGCTAATTAGACTGGGACCTACAGTTTAAGTGAATTCCGAACCATTCACAAACATCCATGCTACCATCCATGGAAGAACGTTCCTGGATAGCCTTGTCCCACCATGTGATGTCGAGTCAATAGAAAAGAAGAAGAAGATTTGATTTGATTTGTCGATCTACCATCATTTTGTGCACACTTTGGGCTAATTAGACTGGGACCTACAGTTTAAGTGAATTCCGAACCATTCACAAACATCCATGCTACCATCCATGGAAGAACGTTCCTGGATAGCCTTGTCCCACCATGTGATGTCGAGTCAATAGAAAGAAGAAGAAGATTTGATTTGATTTGTCGATCTACCATCATTTTGTGCCCTCTTTGGGCTAATTAGACTGGGACCTACAGTTTAAGTGAATTCCGAACCATTCACAAACATCCATGCTACCATCCATGGAAGAACGTTCCTGGATAGCCTTGTCCCACCATGTGATGTCGAGTCAATAGAAAAGAAGAAGAAGATTTGATTTGATTTGTCGATCTACCATCATTTTGTGCCCTCTTTGGGCTAATTAGACTGGGACCTACAGTTTAAGTGAATTCCGAACCATTCACAAACATCCATGCTACCATCCATGGAAGAACGTTCCTGGATAGCCTTGTCCCACCATGTGATGTCGAGTCAATAGAAAAGAAGAAGAAGATTTGATTTGATTTGTCGATCTACCATCATTTTGTGCCCTCTTTGGGCTAATTAGACTGGGACCTACAGTTTAAGTGAATTCCGAACCATTCACAAACATCCATGCTACCATCCATGGAAGAACGTTCCTGGATAGCCTTGTCCCACCATGTGATGTCGAGTCAATAGAAAAGAAGAAGAAGATTTGATTTGATTTGTCGATCTACCATCATTTTGTGCCCTCTTTGGGCTAATTAGACTGGGACCTACAGTTTAAGTGAATTCCGAACCATTCACAAACATCCATGCTACCATCCATGGAAGAACGTTCCTGGATAGCCTTGTCCCACCATGTGATGTCGAGTCAATAGAAAAGAAGAAGAAGATTTGATTTGATTTGTCGATCTACCATCATTTTGTGCCCTCTTTGGGCTAATTAGACTGGGACCTACAGTTTAAGTGAATTCCGAACCATTCACAAACATCCATGCTACCATCCATGGAAGAACGTTCCTGGATAGCCTTGTCCCACCATGTGATGTCGAGTCAATAGAAAAGAAGAAGAAGATTTGATTTGATTTGTCGATCTACCATCATTTTGTGCACACTTTGGGCTAATTAGACTGGGACCTACAGTTTAAGTGAATTCCGAACCATTCACAAACATCCATGCTACCATCCATGGAAGAACGTTCCTAGATAGCCTTGTCCCACCATGTGATGTCGAGTCAATAGAAAAGAAGAAGAAGATTTGATTTGATTTGTCGATCTACCATCATTTTGTGCACACTTTGGGCTAATTAGACTGGGACCTACAGTTTAAGTGAATTCCGAACCATTCACAAACATCCATGCTACCATCCATGGAAGAACGTTCCTGGATAGCCTTGTCCCACCATGTGATGTCGGGTCAATAGAAAGAAGAAGATTTCATTTGATTTGTCGCTCTACGGTCATTTTGTGCACACTCTGGGCTAATTAGACCGGCACCTACAGTTTAAGTGGATTCCGAACCATTCACAAACATCCATGCTACCATCCATGGAAGAACGTTCCTGGATAGCCTTGTCCCACCATGTGATGTCGGGTCAATAGAAAGAAGAAGATTTCATTTGATTTGTCGCTCTACGGTCATTTTGTGCACACTCTGGGCTAATTAGACTGGGACCTACAATTTAAGTGGATTCCGAGCCATGCACAAACATCCATGCCACCGCCATTATCCGAACCTGGAGCACGTGGTACCAAAGGCCAAGAGGAAGAAGAAGAATAATACTAACAATATCACTATATATTTACTATTTTACCTCCGAATTTTATAATTAATGATCAGAATTAATGCGATAATGATGCATAAATATTTTTTACTGAATTTTATTTCAAAATATGGATTTTTGTCCCCCATCTTAGCAATTTTCGACAAAAAGTCTTTATTGAGTATCGCATTTAATTGATTAATTGGATCATATCCCGAAATTCTTTAACTATACTATTATCCCAAATCGAATTCAAAAATCTCATTTCTGCATTTCAAAATATTTTATCTACTTATATTTTTTTAATGCCTTTTGTGTCATCATTTTTTATATCTATTTTTTAACATTGGAAAATTCATTAGTCAATCAATTTTTAAGCATAGTTCATGAAAATAAAGATTTGTGTGATTTTCAAATTTTCAGCATTCACATTTTACAACATTTCTATACTTTTTTTTTTATTTCTTTAAAAGTTCCTGTACTTTGTACTCTTATTTTCTACGCTATTTTATACTGCTTCTGATGATGCAATATATTTAGATGAATGTATTTCTATACATCTGATGATTATGTTTCAAATTTTAGATCATGACTCAAACTTAACTGATAAGTTTAGATTATGCAGAAGAAATGGAAGTTTCCCGAAAAGAATATATTTATACTAGATTAAACAAATCATTCTTCATTATATTTTTTTTACATATCTTTAATAAATATCTGATATGTCATCACAAAAAGCAAACAGTAATTATTTGCAATGAATTTGCATTAAATTTATAACATTTTCAAGGATTTTTTTTTTTTTTTTAAATTTACCCTTTACCAATGCATCTTTACACATGCATCAATGAAAAATTTGCTTTCTTAGAATTCAATAAAATTCTATCTAATTCATATTCTGATATCTCATTCGATTTACAACCAATTTTTATGACAGTATATATATTTTAATTAAACATGTAAATTAATGATACTACATTAATACATAAACGATTGATCCTCTATAACAAACGAATTCATATCAAAACAACTGTCTATGACTACATCTACAACCATCAACTACTGTGTCTACAACCATTATGTCTTCAATTGATAACCACATTAGTATGTCCATTCACTTAGTAAAATGTTATTTTTAATTGCAGACTTTATTGGAAAAAAAATTTTTTTTAGAAATTTACAAGCAACTTTTCGGACAGTATATATATTTTAATTAACCATATAAGTTAATGATACTACATTAAAGCGTAAATGATTGATTCTCTATAACAGGGGTGGCCAACCGAAATGATCTTGCGGGACACTTTGGAAATGCATCCTAACTCCGCGGGCCGCATATAAAATATATATTCCCATAGTAGATTTAGACCGAGTGTAGACAATTTTATATTCATATTACAGCCTGTTATATTATATGTTCCAAGATGCGCGGCCAAGGTCATGATTTCGCAGAATATAATTTAATTATTCTGTGAACTCATGAATAAATAATATCTGTCATATATTCGCAAGAATATTATCTTAAAATCAAAATTTATTTTTTTTTTCAAAATTAATTTCAAAATTAATTTTTGAATAGATGGATGTACACATAATATATATTTTTTAGTACATTGGTTTTCACTACTTTGGCCATTATAAAATAAATATATTTTGTAAAAGTGTGATAAATCTCACGGGCCGGAAAAATGTTCAAGGCGGGCCGCGGGTAGGCCACCCCTGCTCTATAACAACTGAATTCATGTCAAAACAACTGTCTATGACTATATCTATGTCTACAACCATCATGTCTTCAACTGTTAACCAGATTAGTATATCTCCATTCTCAGTAAATTGTTATTTTTAATTGTAGTCTTAAATTGCAATAAATTTTTTTAGGTATTAATAACCAACTTTTCGGTCAATTTATATATATTAATTAACCATGTAAGTTAATGATACTACACTAAAACATAAACGAATGATTATCTATAACAACTGAATCCACGCCAAAACAATCTCTGCAACATTAGCATCTCCTTTAATTAGTAGATTGCTATTTTTGACTGCAGCCTTTATTGCAACAATTTTTTTTTTTAGAATTTTACAACCAACATTTCTGACAGTATATATATTTTAATTAAGCATGTACGTTTTACGAAACAAATTTAACAAAATGTTTTTAAATATACGCTTAGAGGTTGCCATAAGTAATTTTAAAAATTGTAACAACATGTAAAATGTAAAATAGTAGAAAAAAACTTTTGGTATTTTGGGGTCTGATGGCCGAATGACTAGCGTTATGGCGTTCGGTACCACGGATGGTTTGTAGTGGTTCGGAATCCATTTTAAACCGTAGGTCATAGTCTAATAGAACTGTTGGGAGTAGGGCTGACAACCCTACCTCGTAAAAAGAAAACATTTCCTTTCTCAAAATCTGTCGGTAGGCAGACAGCCTTGGTCCACCATCGGGCTGTTGCGCCACTGATAATGATGATAATGTAGATTAATGATACTGCATTAATACATAAATGACTGATTTTTCTATAACTGAATTCATGCCAAAACAGCTTCTATAACCACATTACATCTTCATTCACTTAGTAGCGGCTTGATGGCCAATTGACTAGCTCTCTGACCTTTGGTACCATAGGCTTCAGGTTCGAATTTTGGCGGTGGCACGGGGGCTTGTGTGTGGTTCGGAATCCACGTTAAACTGTAGGTCTCGGTCTATTTAGCTTAAAGTGTAAGTAAAAAAAAAAAAAAAAAATGGCCATAGAGACAAACTAAATCAAACCATTCACTTAGTAAATTGTTATTTTAGACTGTAGCATTTACTGCAATAATTTTTTTGGGGGGAATTTACAACCAACTTTTCTGATAGTATATGTTTTTTAATTAACCATGCAAATTAATGGCACTACATTGAAAAAATAAACGAATTCTCTATTACAACTGAATTCATACCAAAACAACCTCTGCAACTGATAGCCACATTAGTATCATCATTCAGTTAATAAATAGTTATTATTTATTGAATCCTTTATTGCAATAATTTTTTTAGAAATTTACAACCAAGTTTTTTGGACAGTATATATATTTTAATTAATCATGTACGTTAATGAGGCCTGATGGCCGAGTGACTAGCGCTCTGGAGCTTATAGGTTTCGGGTTCAAATCTCAGCGAATATATTACATAATTCAAAGAAATATGTAATTAGGATATTAATTACACATTTCTTTTATTTGCATATTTAATGATTACGTATTTACATATTTATCGCTTCATATATTTATATTTTTTACTGAATGAAAAATTGTATGTTTCTTATTCGATGGTTCGCGGTTTGATGGCTAATTAGCTAGCGTTCTACAGGCTTCAGGATTGAATAGTGGCAGTGGCATGGATGTTTGTAACGTGGTTCGGGATCTACGATAAACTGTAGGTACGGATCTAATTAAAATAAGGTGTGGACAAAATGATCGTAGAGCGACAAACCCAACCAAATTACTTAGTGGTTCCTTAAATACCAAAAGTTTTTTCTACTATTTTACATTTTGCATTTAGTTAGAATTTTGAAATTAGTTATGGTAACTTGTAAATATATATTTTAAAACATTTAGATAAATATTTTTCGTAAAACAAAAATCTATGGCTTGTCAGATCAAAGAAACATTATAAAATCTAAGAAAAATGAAAGCTTATTAAGCAACTGTCGTTTCAAAATTTATATGAATCGACAAATTTTTGTGAATATACGATTTTATTATATTTTCAGCTATATTTATGAGTAAAAATTTATCTCATAAATATAGCTGAAAATAAAATAAAATCGTATATTCACAAAATTGTATAGATAATATGAAAACGTTTTACGAAGAATAAGTATTAAAAATTAAACGCTTGATGAACAAGCGGAGAAAAAGTTGTGGTAAACAATTTCTATAATAAATAATCAATTCAGGTAGTAGAGAAATTCGACCAACATTTATCAACGCGACAAGAAGTCAAGGTCAAATGATTAAAATGATATAGAAGTTCATTAAAATTATCCATTTAGCTCGAATACTGATACAATAAGAACATTTAAAAATAATGAAAGAAGTCTTTTAGATTATTAATAGAGGTGTGTGTATTAACGACTATTTTTTTTTTTCTATTGCAGCTGGCAAACACAGACAGCTTGGTTGCCTTAAGGCAAACGCTGCACAGACGTACTCACTTCGCATTACCCAACTTGTGTAACTCGAACATAAGCAACGGACGCGGAGTAACAATGCCCCCGCAACGCTCTACGATCCTATTAGACCAGGATCTACTTTTTAAAGTGGATTCCGAACCGCTACAAATAACCATGACACCGTCGGGACTCGAACCCGAAAACCTGTGGTACGGAGTGCCAGAGCGCTAGCCACTCTGCCATTCAGGCCCTGTATTAACGACTATAAAGATGTCTTTTCAAAATTTATATATATCCATAAATTTATACGAAAACTCGATTTTACGTGAGTCCTCAGTGATATTTAAGTTATAAAATTTTAATCGTTAATATGAAAACGTTTTACAAACGATAAATATTAACAATTAAATACTTGATAAGCGTGCGGAAAAAAAATTTTCGGCAAATAATTTCTTTAAAATAAATAATTAATCCAGTTATGAGAGAAGTTCGATCGCCATTAAAAAACGCAAAAAGCAGTCAAGATCAAATGATTAAATTGATATTTTAATACATTAAAATTATCCATTTAGCTCAAATACTGATACAATAAGAACATTTAAAAATAATAAAAGAAGTTTTTAGGCTTAATAGCCTATTTAATACGGTGTTGTGGGTATTAACGGTTAAAGTTGCCTTTTCAAAATGTATATGAATCTATAAATTTGTATGAATATTGGATTATATATGAATCGATAGCGATATTTATGGGATCTATTTTTAGTCATTAATTTGAAAATTTTTACTAGCAGTAAATAAGTATTACCAATTAAATGTTTGATAAGCGCGCTGAAAAAAAATTGTTGGTAAATAATTTCTTTAGAACAAATAATTAATTGAAGCAAGAGAGAAAAGGTTCAACCACCATTAACCAACGCGAAAAGCAGTCAAGGTCAAATGATTAAAGTGATATAAAAACGCATTAAAATTATGCATTTAGCTCGAATGCTGATACAATAAGAACATTTAAAAATAACAAAAGAAGTTTTCAGGTGTTGTGGGTATTAACGGTTAAAGTTGCCTTTTCAAAATGTATATGAATCTATGAATTTGTATGAATATTGGATTATATATGAATCGATAGCGATATTTATGGGATCTATTTTTAGTCATTAATTTGAAAATTTTTACTAGCAGTAAATAAGTATTACCAATTAAATGTTTGATAAGCGCGCTGAAAAAAAAATTGTTGGTAAATAATTTCTTTAGAACAAATAATTAATTGAAGCAAGAGAGAAAAGGTTCAACCACCATTAACCAACGCGAAAAGCAGTCAAGGTCAAATGATTAAAGTGATATAAAAACGCATTAAAATTATGCATTTAGCTCGAATGCTGATACAATAAGAACATTTAAAAATAACAAAAGAAGTTTTCAGGTGTTGTGGGTATTAACGGTTAAAGTTGCCTTTTCAAAATGTATATGAATCTATGAATTTGTATGAATATTGGATTATATATGAATCGATAGCGATATTTATGGGATCTATTTTTAGTCATTAATTTGAAAATTTTTACTAGCAGTAAATAAGTATTACCAATTAAATGTTTGATAAGCGCGCTGAAAAAAAATTGTTGGTAAATAATTTCTTTAGAACAAATAATTAATTGAAGCAAGAGAGAAAAGGTTCAACCACCATTAACCAACGCGAAAAGCAGTCAAGGTCAAATGATTAAAGTGATATAAAAACGCATTAAAATTATGCATTTAGCTCGAATGCTGATACAATAAGAACATTTAAAAATAACAAAAGAAGTTTTCAGGTGTTGTGGGTATTAACGGTTAAAGTTGCCTTTTCAAAATGTATATGAATCTATGAATTTGTATGAATATTGGATTATATATGAATCGATAGCGATATTTATGGGATCTATTTTTAGTCATTAATTTGAAAATTTTTACTAGCAGTAAATAAGTATTACCAATTAAATGTTTGATAAGCGCGCTGAAAAAAATTGTTGGTAAATAATTTCTTTAGAACAAATAATTAATTGAAGCAAGAGAGAAAAGGTTCAACCACCATTAACCAACGCGAAAAGCAGTCAAGGTCAAATGATTAAAGTGATATAAAAACGCATTAAAATTATGCATTTAGCTCGAATGCTGATACAATAAGAACATTTAAAAATAACAAAAGAAGTTTTCAGGTGTTGTGGGTATTAACGGTTAAAGTTGCCTTTTCAAAATGTATATGAATCTATGAATTTGTATGAATATTGGATTATATATGAATCGATAGCGATATTTATGGGATCTATTTTTAGTCATTAATTTGAAAATTTTTACTAGCAGTAAATAAGTATTACCAATTAAATGTTTGATAAGCGCGCTGAAAAAAATTGTTGGTAAATAATTTCTTTAGAACAAATAATTAATTGAAGCAAGAGAGAAAAGGTTCAACCACCATTAACCAACGCGAAAAGCAGTCAAGGTCAAATGATTAAAGTGATATAAAAACGCATTAAAATTATGCATTTAGCTCGAATGCTGATACAATAAGAACATTTAAAAATAACAAAAGAAGTTTTCAGGTGTTGTGGGTATTAACGGTTAAAGTTGCCTTTTCAAAATGTATATGAATCTATGAATTTGTATGAATATTGGATTATATATGAATCGATAGCGATATTTATGGGATCTATTTTTAGTCATTAATTTGAAAATTTTTACTAGCAGTAAATAAGTATTACCAATTAAATGTTTGATAAGCGCGCTGAAAAAAATTGTTGGTAAATAATTTCTTTAGAACAAATAATTAATTGAAGCAAGAGAGAAAAGGTTCAACCACCATTAACCAACGCGAAAAGCAGTCAAGGTCAAATGATTAAAGTGATATAAAAACGCATTAAAATTATGCATTTAGCTCGAATGCTGATACAATAAGAACATTTAAAAATAACAAAAGAAGTTTTCAGGTGTTGTGGGTATTAACGGTTAAAGTTGCCTTTTCAAAATGTATATGAATCTATGAATTTGTATGAATATTGGATTATATATGAATCGATAGCGATATTTATGGGATCTATTTTTAGTCATTAATTTGAAAATTTTTACTAGCAGTAAATAAGTATTACCAATTAAATGTTTGATAAGCGCGCTGAAAAAAAATTGTTGGTAAATAATTTCTTTAGAACAAATAATTAATTGAAGCAAGAGAGAAAAGGTTCAACCACCATTAACCAACGCGAAAAGCAGTCAAGGTCAAATGATTAAAGTGATATAAAAACGCATTAAAATTATGCATTTAGCTCGAATGCTGATACAATAAGAACATTTAAAAATAACAAAAGAAGTTTTCAGGTGTTGTGGGTATTAACGGTTAAAGTTGCCTTTTCAAAATGTATATGAATCTATGAATTTGTATGAATATTGGATTATATATGAATCGATAGCGATATTTATGGGATCTATTTTTAGTCATTAATTTGAAAATTTTTACTAGCAGTAAATAAGTATTACCAATTAAATGTTTGATAAGCGCGCTGAAAAAAATTGTTGGTAAATAATTTCTTTAGAACAAATAATTAATTGAAGCAAGAGAGAAAAGGTTCAACCACCATTAACCAACGCGAAAAGCAGTCAAGGTCAAATGATTAAAGTGATATAAAAACGCATTAAAATTATGCATTTAGCTCGAATGCTGATACAATAAGAACATTTAAAAATAACAAAAGAAGTTTTCAGGTGTTGTGGGTATTAACGGTTAAAGTTGCCTTTTCAAAATGTATATGAATCTATGAATTTGTATGAATATTGGATTATATATGAATCGATAGCGATATTTATGGGATCTATTTTTAGTCATTAATTTGAAAATTTTTACTAGCAGTAAATAAGTATTACCAATTAAATGTTTGATAAGCGCGCTGAAAAAAATTGTTGGTAAATAATTTCTTTAGAACAAATAATTAATTGAAGCAAGAGAGAAAAGGTTCAACCACCATTAACCAACGCGAAAAGCAGTCAAGGTCAAATGATTAAAGTGATATAAAAACGCATTAAAATTATGCATTTAGCTCGAATGCTGATACAATAAGAACATTTAAAAATAACAAAAAGAAGTTTTCAGGTGTTGTGGGTATTAACGGTTAAAGTTGCCTTTTCAAAATGTATATGAATCTATGAATTTGTATGAATATTGGATTATATATGAATCGATAGCGATATTTATGGGATCTATTTTTAGTCATTAATTTGAAAATTTTTACTAGCAGTAAATAAGTATTACCAATTAAATGTTTGATAAGCGCGCTGAAAAAAAATTGTTGGTAAATAATTTCTTTAGAACAAATAATTAATTGAAGCAAGAGAGAAAAGGTTCAACCACCATTAACCAACGCGAAAAGCAGTCAAGGTCAAATGATTAAAGTGATATAAAAACGCATTAAAATTATGCATTTAGCTCGAATGCTGATACAATAAGAACATTTAAAAATAACAAAAGAAGTTTTCAGGTGTTGTGGGTATTAACGGTTAAAGTTGCCTTTTCAAAATGTATATGAATCTATGAATTTGTATGAATATTGGATTATATATGAATCGATAGCGATATTTATGGGATCTATTTTTAGTCATTAATTTGAAAATTTTTACTAGCAGTAAATAAGTATTACCAATTAAATGTTTGATAAGCGCGCTGAAAAAAAATTGTTGGTAAATAATTTCTTTAGAACAAATAATTAATTGAAGCAAGAGAGAAAAGGTTCAACCACCATTAACCAACGCGAAAAGCAGTCAAGGTCAAATGATTAAAGTGATATAAAAACGCATTAAAATTATGCATTTAGCTCGAATGCTGATACAATAAGAACATTTAAAAATAACAAAAGAAGTTTTCAGGTGTTGTGGGTATTAACGGTTAAAGTTGCCTTTTCAAAATGTATATGAATCTATGAATTTGTATGAATATTGGATTATATATGAATCGATAGCGATATTTATGGGATCTATTTTTAGTCATTAATTTGAAAATTTTTACTAGCAGTAAATAAGTATTACCAATTAAATGTTTGATAAGCGCGCTGAAAAAAAATTGTTGGTAAATAATTTCTTTAGAACAAATAATTAATTGAAGCAAGAGAGAAAAGGTTCAACCACCATTAACCAACGCGAAAAGCAGTCAAGGTCAAATGATTAAAGTGATATAAAAACGCATTAAAATTATGCATTTAGCTCGAATGCTGATACAATAAGAACATTTAAAAATAACAAAAGAAGTTTTCAGGTGTTGTGGGTATTAACGGTTAAAGTTGCCTTTTCAAAATGTATATGAATCTATGAATTTGTATGAATATTGGATTATATATGAATCGATAGCGATATTTATGGGATCTATTTTTAGTCATTAATTTGAAAATTTTTACTAGCAGTAAATAAGTATTACCAATTAAATGTTTGATAAGCGCGCTGAAAAAAAATTGTTGGTAAATAATTTCTTTAGAACAAATAATTAATTGAAGCAAGAGAGAAAAGGTTCAACCACCATTAACCAACGCGAAAAGCAGTCAAGGTCAAATGATTAAAGTGATATAAAAACGCATTAAAATTATGCATTTAGCTCGAATGCTGATACAATAAGAACATTTAAAAATAACAAAAGAAGTTTTCAGGTGTTGTGGGTATTAACGGTTAAAGTTGCCTTTTCAAAATGTATATGAATCTATGAATTTGTATGAATATTGGATTATATATGAATCGATAGCGATATTTATGGGATCTATTTTTAGTCATTAATTTGAAAATTTTTACTAGCAGTAAATAAGTATTACCAATTAAATGTTTGATAAGCGCGCTGAAAAAAAATTGTTGGTAAATAATTTCTTTAGAACAAATAATTAATTGAAGCAAGAGAGAAAAGGTTCAACCACCATTAACCAACGCGAAAAGCAGTCAAGGTCAAATGATTAAAGTGATATAAAAACGCATTAAAATTATGCATTTTAGCTGATACAATAAGAACATTTAAAAATGTTTTCTGATACAATTAAGAACATTTACAAAAGAAGTTTTCAAAAGAAGTTTTCAGGTGTTGTGGGTATTAACGGTTAAAGTTGCCTTTTCAAAATGTATATGAATCTATGAATTTGTATGAATATTGGATTATATATGAATCGATAGCGATATTTATGGGATCTATTTTTAGTCATTAATTTGAAAATTTTTACTAGCAGTAAATAAGTATTACCAATTAAATGTTTGATAAGCGCGCTGAAAAAAAAATTGTTGGTAAATAATTTCTTTAGAACAAATAATTAATTGAAGCAAGAGAGAAAAGGTTCAACCACCATTAACCAACGCGAAAAGCAGTCAAGGTCAAATGATTAAAGTGATATAAAAACGCATTAAAATTATGCATTTAGCTCGAATGCTGATACAATAAGAACATTTAAAAATAACAAAAGAAGTTTTCAGGTGTTGTGGGTATTAACGGTTAAAGTTGCCTTTTCAAAATGTATATGAATCTATGAATTTGTATGAATATTGGATTATATATGAATCGATAGCGATATTTATGGGATCTATTTTTAGTCATTAATTTGAAAATTTTTACTAGCAGTAAATAAGTATTACCAATTAAATGTTTGATAAGCGCGCTGAAAAAAATTGTTGGTAAATAATTTCTTTAGAACAAATAATTAATTGAAGCAAGAGAGAAAAGGTTCAACCACCATTAACCAACGCGAAAAGCAGTCAAGGTCAAATGATTAAAGTGATATAAAAACGCATTAAAATTATGCATTTAGCTCGAATGCTGATACAATAAGAACATTTAAAAATAACAAAAGAAGTTTTCAGGTGTTGTGGGTATTAACGGTTAAAGTTGCCTTTTCAAAATGTATATGAATCTATGAATTTGTATGAATATTGGATTATATATGAATCGATAGCGATATTTATGGGATCTATTTTTAGTCATTAATTTGAAAATTTTTACTAGCAGTAAATAAGTATTACCAATTAAATGTTTGATAAGCGCGCTGAAAAAAAATTGTTGGTAAATAATTTCTTTAGAACAAATAATTAATTGAAGCAAGAGAGAAAAGGTTCAACCACCATTAACCAACGCGAAAAGCAGTCAAGGTCAAATGATTAAAGTGATATAAAAACGCATTAAAATTATGCATTTAGCTCGAATGCTGATACAATAAGAACATTTAAAAATAACAAAAGAAGTTTTCAGGTGTTGTGGGTATTAACGGTTAAAGTTGCCTTTTCAAAATGTATATGAATCTATGAATTTGTATGAATATTGGATTATATATGAATCGATAGCGATATTTATGGGATCTATTTTTAGTCATTAATTTGAAAATTTTTACTAGCAGTAAATAAGTATTACCAATTAAATGTTTGATAAGCGCGCTGAAAAAAAAAATTGTTGGTAAATAATTTCTTTAGAACAAATAATTAATTGAAGCAAGAGAGAAAAGGTTCAACCACCATTAACCAACGCGAAAAGCAGTCAAGGTCAAATGATTAAAGTGATATAAAAACGCATTAAAATTATGCATTTAGCTCGAATGCTGATACAATAAGAACATTTAAAAATAACAAAAGAAGTTTTCAGGTGTTGTGGGTATTAACGGTTAAAGTTGCCTTTTCAAAATGTATATGAATCTATGAATTTGTATGAATATTGGATTATATATGAATCGATAGCGATATTTATGGGATCTATTTTTAGTCATTAATTTGAAAATTTTTACTAGCAGTAAATAAGTATTACCAATTAAATGTTTGATAAGCGCGCTGAAAAAAAAATTGTTGGTAAATAATTTCTTTAGAACAAATAATTAATTGAAGCAAGAGAAAAGGTTCAACCACCATTAACCAACGCGAAAAGCAGTCAAGGTCAAATGATTAAAGTGATATAAAAACGCATTAAAATTATGCATTTAGCTCGAATGCTGATACAATAAGAACATTTAAAAATAACAAAAGAAGTTTTCAGGTGTT
The DNA here is from genome assembly GCA_021605075.1 of Caerostris darwini. Taxonomy (NCBI): domain Eukaryota; kingdom Metazoa; phylum Arthropoda; class Arachnida; order Araneae; family Araneidae; genus Caerostris; species Caerostris darwini. The sequence goes on from BPLQ01008277.1 coordinate 15,388, forward strand.
GTGGGTATTAACGGTTAAAGTTGCCTTTTCAAAATGTATATGAATCTATGAATTTGTATGAATATTGGATTATATATGAATCGATAGCGATATTTATGGGATCTATTTTTAGTCATTAATTTGAAAATTTTTACTAACAGTATTGTCAATTAAATGTTTGATAAGCGTGCGGAAAAAAAATTGTCGGAAAATAATTTCTTTATAACAAATAATTAATTGAAGCAAGAGAGAAAAGGTTCAACCACCATTAACCAACGCGAAAAGCAGTCAAGGTCAAATGATTAAAGTGATATAAAAACGCATTAAAATTATGCATTTAGCTCGAATGCTGATACAATAAGAACATTTAAAAATAAAGTATAGAATTGAATGGTTATATCATAATCTATAAATCTTTCTAATGGTAAATGATTACGAGTATATCATATCGTTTACCATTAGAAAGAAATAGTAAATGATTATAATATTTATATATATTAAAGTACAAAATTAATTTTTTGGTAATATTAAATTTTTTGCATAAGGCACTTTTAAATTTTAATATTATTGTTTTAAGAGAATATGAGAATATTCAATTTAAAAATCTAAAAATCTATAAATCTATATATCTAAAAAAATCTATATATAAATATCTAAATCTATTCAATCTAAAAATCTATATAATTTTTCTTCAACTATATTAACATGTTCTATTGTTTTTTTTTTTATATTTAAATTTTTCCGAGTATATTTTTTTTTAAAGATAATTCTTTACTTGAATATGAATCTTAATATATATATATATTTTTTGAAAAAAATCATTTAAATATCCCACCATTTTTTTTTTTCCGCAAATTTTTTCAGTCAGAAGAAAAATTGCAAGTCTAAAAAAATTTCATTCGCAAGTTCTTCCTTAAAGCATCAAACATTAGCATCTAGCTTTTCCTTATTATAAAAGATATTTTATAAACTAATTAGTCATACTATAACGTATATGAACAATTTCAGTCTGATATTAACACTTACAAATAATGTTATAATTTCTGTTAATGTGTATCAATATATTTTCGAAGTATAAAAGGGGGACCTGAATGGCCGAGTGGCTAGCGTTCTGGCGCTCGGTACTACAGGTTTGGGGTTCGAGTCCTGGCGGTGCCATGGTTGTTTGTAGTGGTTCGGAATCCACTTTAAAAAGTAGGTCCCGGTCCTAATAGGATCGTAGTGCTTTGTGGGGGCATTGTTACTCCATGTCCGTGGCTTATCTTCAAGTTACACGCGCTCCCTGTGTAATGCAAAGTGAGTACGTCTCTGCAGCACTTGCCTTAAGGCATCCAAAGACCAAGCTGTCTGTGTTTGCCGGCTGCATTAGAAAGAAAAAGTAAAAAGGACAAATGCTATAATATATTTTTAAATTTTTTTTTAAATAATTATAAAAGGAAGAAGTAAAGAATCATTTTTAATCATTTTAAGAATCATATTCAAGTAAAGAGTTATTTTTACAAAAAAAATATGTACGAAAAAATTTAAATACAAAAAAAATACTAATTGGATTTAGAAAATTGTATTGTAGAGATTTTTAAATTGAATATTATCTTAAAACAATAATACTGAAATTTAAAAGTGCTTTTCGCAAAAAATTTAATATTACCAAAACATTATATTCGTACTTCAATGACGAGATGCATCAAAATTTCAAAATAAAATAATCTTTTTGTGTATTTTAATAACAAGCTCTATAAAGATAAAAAAAAAATAATATTAAATGAATAAAAAATAAAAATAATAATAATAAATAATAAAAAAAGAAACGCTTAAAAGGAATTATTACCGAATTTTAAAAAGGGATAAGAATAAATAAAAAGAAATAATAATAATAAATAAAAATATAGTATTGTTGTATAAAATATCTTCCTGTCTTCCATTGGCGCAAAGGCCCCATGGTGGCCCAAAGCCATCTGCCTACTGGCAATTTTCCAGACAGAAGATGCTTTCTTTTTACGGTGTAGGGTTATCAGCCCTACGCCCAAAAGTCATATTAGACCGGGATCTATAATTTAAAATGAATCCCGAATCGCAATAAACATCCTTGGCACCTCTGGGATTTGAACCCGAATCCCTCGGTACCGATCGCCACACAGCTAGTCACCCCGCCACCAAGACCGGTGTATCGGTAGAAATTAATAAATAAAAATTATTTGTAATCCTCTATCCAACCAGATTCGTTAATTCATAAAGATTATTTACTAAATACGGAATTTTTTTCCATCATAAAATTTAAATTATTTTTTGGATCTTTTCCTCTGAAATGTTTTTTTTTTTTTTTTTTTTTTTTTTCAATATTGTACCGAATTTAATCTTAACTTTAAATTCTTTTATTTTGCATCTTACTTTTATTTATTTTTAATTTATTTATTTATTTATTTATTTTTTTTGAGACCACTTTAACTGAATTTTTTGAAACTTTATCTTATATTTTTACTAACATTAACTAAACACTTGAGTTTTAAACAGTTTGTGTATAAAATAGCAAAAAAAATTTATAATTCCATTCCAAATATTAAATAATTCTGTTTTGAATGATCTAAGCAACTACGTATGTTTACGACATTTCTGATTTTAAAAATCGCAAAAGACCTCGCGCTGTTCTGAATATTATTCATTAACGTTCCGATATCCTCCTTTCCGAATTACCATGCAGTTTCTCCACTGAGTCACAATTCCCCCCCCAATCGTTTTTGTTTGTTTCTATTGTTTATCTATTTTTTTTTATTACCTTCTTGAAATTATAATAATATAAAAAAATTATATATTAATTAAAAAAATTTTTATTAATTAATAAAAGGTTCGAATAATTAATTTTTAATTAAATTAATAATATACTTATGTTACTTTTTTTCTATCTAATCAATGGTCTTAAAGCTTAAAAAACTTACCTCACTCACAATGCAGGTGATAGAGGTTGCTAAGCAACCAAGGTTCTCCGTCAATCTGGCAAATAGTCGTCATTAATTAAGCAGCCAACTATAATTATAAGCATATCTATGAATTAAGATGAGGAGGATTAAGGGGTATTTCCTGTTGGTACTCCGTAATCGGTACGTCAGTTGCCAGTTAGAAATTCGTGATTTTTAGAATTCAATATTTTGCAGTTCGGTGGGCGTGGTCATGGAGGAATCCGCTTAACATAAACAGCTTTCTTTGGAATCCTTTTAGCATATTGGTCCCTAATTGTACTTGGTCCCTAATTGTACCGAACATGAAACTTAACTTTTAACTTCTTTTATTTTGTATTTTACTTTTTTTATCATTAGTATTTAAAAAAATTTTTTTTTTTTTTTTTGAGTATTACTTTAATTTGAATGTTTAGAAACTTTATCTTTTATTTTTATACTAACATTAAAGCAGCCTATTAGAATTCCAAACATGTATCTATTAATTAAGATGAGGAGATTTAAGGGGTATTTCCCCCTGTTGGCACTCCGTAAATGGTACGTAAATTACCAGTTGCCTTTTTGCGTAGATAACAGGGGATAAAAGAAGACAACACAGGAGCACAACTCGAGGGAATGTAGGGGCTAAAGCAAATGTGTCAATTACAAAGCAATCCAAACAATGGAGCTGTCAATGCCAGTAATAAATCTTGGACTGTTGTACGTCTACCTCAACTGATATTTTCTTTTTGACCACACAGTAAGATGGATAACATAAATGCATGGGGTTTCAGGTTCCAATGGGCAAAGCATGTCATTGAATAGAGGCCTCTACAAGGAATAGAGCCCTCCCCATACTTCTTGTAGCAACTCTTTGTAGTGATAGAGTTAGATGATTGGTTTAGAGGTCAGTCAATGATAGTGGAAGTTCAGTATAAGTATTTGACCAACTTGGCGTTATCCTTACTTGATTCTGGTCAGTTCTCCAAGAAGCAGCAGTCCAGTGTGTCCGTATCGTCGCATTAGACCTCGTTATTTTGTGCCTAAGAAGAAGATTTTTAGAAGACATCCTGAACGTCGAAAGATTTCTAAGAAGAAACCAAATATTATTCAGCGACATTTTAATTCACTGTAAGTGTACATTTTTTTTTTAAATTAAAAAATATATATACTCAGCATTTTAATTTTAGCTTTTTTTAGTATATTAATGTATTTCTTCTTCAATACAAGCCGATTTTTTTTTGTGTATGTGTGTATAAACATATTACGAGATGTTACCATAGTAGATTTAATTGTTAATATCAGCTTCCGTATATTTTTTTTTAAATGATTAAGGTGTTCATTTCCGACACATTTTTAAAATTTAAGGAATATTTTAACGGAAAATGGGAATGAAACCGAAAGTAGACCTTAACATTTAGGGAAGCACTATTATAATGTGCTTGTATAAGAAGAAATCATTTTATACAAAAGAAAAAATACTTAATATACTAAAATTGGTTTATTTAATGGTTTTAGATTATTGCTGACTTTTATTTTAATTCCTATTTTATGTCTGAAATGTTAGTTACACAAACAATTTCTTTCATGAAATTATAAATGAATTATTATAGATTCCTTTACAATCAATTAAAAGTGATTATTTCGTGAAAATGAAATGAAAATTTAAACAAAAAGTAAAAATAACTTCTTTTTTTTTTTTTTTTTTTTTAAGTTACTACAAATGATATTTATACATTTCATTGTTGATTAAAGAAATTGTTTGTATAACAATAGAAGTTGTTTAAACACAGGTTTTAGGTGTTGCTTAAAGGTAGGTTTTGAATGTTGTTTGTATAACAATAGAAGCTGTTTAAAGGTAGGTTTTGTAAGTTGTTTGTATAACAATAGCTGTAATTTGAACATAAAATTTTATTTAAAAAAATGTAAAAAACATGTTAACTGTTTCAAATATAAAAATGAAATTGAAAGCAGACCTTAGCATTTAGGAAAACACAATTATAATGTGCTTGTATAAGAAGAAATAGTTTTATACAAAGTAAAAAATACTTAATAAACTAAAATTGGTTTATTTAATGGTTTTAGATTATTGCTGTCTTTTATTTTAAATCCTATTTTATGTCTGAAATATCAATTATACAAACAACTTCTTTATGAAATTGCAAATTTAATTATTAGAAGTTTCTCATCAAGCATTAAATGTGATTATTTCGTGAAAACGAAATGAAAATTTAATCAAAAAGTAAAAATATTTTTTTAAAACATTTACAAATGCGATTTCTACTTTGCATTTTTGATGAAAGAAATTGTTTGTATACCAATAGCAGTAATTTGAAAATAAATTTTATTGGAAAAAAAAAAGGTAATGAATGTTTTAACAGGAAAAAATTAATATTGTAATCATTTCCATAATAATTTATGGAAACGCTATTATAATGTGCTTGTATAAGAACAAATTATTTTGAAAAGGAAGAAAAAAAAAAATTCTTAAAAAAATGTAGTTTATAAGGAAATTTTTCAGAAAATAAAAATTCTTAACAAAATAAAATTGATTTATTTAACTTTTTTAGATTATTGCTGCCTTTTATTTTATTCAGTTCAATGCTTCAATTCAGATTTTATATCTGAAATATCAGCTATACAAACTTCAAATACAAATTCATGAAACTGTAAATTTTATTATTAAAAGTTTCTCTTTAAGCAACAAATCCGATAATTTCGTGAAAATGAAATGAAAATTTAAACAAAAGTAAAGATAATTAAAAAAAAAAAACTTTACTACAAATGTTACTTTACATTTTTGATAGAAGGAATTATTTGTATATCAATGGAAGTTGTTTAAAGACATGTTGTATTGTATAAGAATAGTACAGAAGTTGCTGTATAAAAATAGTTGTAATTTGAACATAAAATTTTATTTTAAAAAATGTAAGGAATATTTTAACCGGAAATATTTAATATATTGTAATCATTTCCATAATAATTTAATGAAAATGGAACAGAAGACGGAACATAACATTTATGGAAGCAATTATAATGTATTGGTATAAGAAAAAATCATTTTATACAAAATAAGAATTGATTAATAAACTAAAATTGGTTGTTTATTATTGGTTTTAGATTATTGCTGGCTTTTACTTTATTTTAATTTTGATTGGAATCAATTTTAAAAAAAATTATTCGGTATCGCTTGGCCAGGGTAAATCAATGTTTCACTGATATAGATATCTCTTAAAGAATCGATTTTTTTTTTTTTTTTTTTTTTTTTTAATAATTTATGAAGTCCATTCCAATTCTAATATTATAAGCGAAAAAAACTCATAAAATAAATACCGAAAAAGGTTAACTACAATGAATTTCTAATATATTATTGTTACATAACATATTATTGACACTCATATAAAAATAATATAAGTATTTCTCAGTATAGAAAGAATTTTCTTGTTTTGTTTTTTTAAATCAGAAAATGGTTTTACTCTTATTTATGTATTTCGTAATAATATGGATTTGCTTTTTAAATTTTTGACTTTGAATTTTTTTTTTTTTTTTTTTTTTTTTTTTTTTTGTAATTTATGAAGATCATTGCAATTCTAATATCACGGAAAAAAGACTTAAATATACAAATTTATATATATATATATAGAGAGAGAAAGGTTAACTGATATCAATTTCATAATATGCATATTATTATTACCTACACATTATTGACTCATAAATAATATAATTATATAATTATTATTAATAATAATTATTTCCCACTATAGAAAGAACGCTTTTTTTAAATCAGAAAATGGGTTTTGTTTTTATTTACGTGTATTTCGTAAAAATATGAATTGCTTTTGCTTTTTGCTTTACTGAATTTTTAAAAAATTAATTTAATTACAGATAAAAATAAATATTCTTTTAAATTACAAACCAAAATAACAAATCCTTATGATGTCTGGCAGTTTTTTGAACTATCAATTAAAAAAAATCATGATAAGTATCTGTATAAATATTAAAAAATAATTTTATATTTAAAGAAGATAACGAATATGGTATGCATGTTTTTATTACAATTAAGTTATTTAAAAAAAAAAATCACCATTGTTAAATATACTGATTTTTTTTATTATACCAACTGACAAATAAAAATATTATAAATCTGATAATGCTTTTTCCCTCAGTTTTAAATATTATATATGTTAAGTATACTGATTATTTTAATATACCAACTGACAAATAAAAATTTAATTCTGAAAATACTTTTTCACTCAGTTTTAAGTATAGGAAGTTTCTATAAGGTAGCATATCTCAATTCTCAGTAATGGATCAGTATAGAGAACCCATTAGTTTTTTAAAAAAATCACCATGTTGTTACAATTTGGACAATAGTTGAAAACGATTGACAATAAGTTTTAACTGATAACAAATAAAAGCCCGAAGATAAATTCCATGCTTAAGTTTCTATTCCCACGGTAGCATTTCTCAGTTCTCAGTAAGGGGTCAGTATACAGAACACATTAGTTTCGTCCAAAACCCCTTGTGGTTCCACATCAGTAACAAGTATTGTAGAAATCCTGTTAATGGTAATCACAATTTTTTGGTAAGATACAATTTACTCAAATTTCAGTCAACATATTGAGACTTAAAGGAAACAGGCCAATTAAGTTTCAAATGTTCAAGAAAATCTGCAGCTTATTATTTTTTTTTTTTTAATTTTAACCAATATCTTGAGTGGTTCAATGTTTAACCTTTGTTTTTCATGGCAAGGTATGAGGAAATATAAATTTGACCAAATAGGTAATAAATTTCTATTCGTAATTTGGTTAAATAGATGTGCATCTGTTTCTTTTAGATTCCATTTTGTAATTTCAAATTAGTATTGTTAAATATTTAACATTAGAATCCAGATAAGGTAAACGTTTATCTTGTAGTAGTCCCCCTTTTTTCTTTTGATTTGCATAATCCAACGAAGGATTACTGTCGTATTACGTTAAGTACCTTAATTCTTATTAAAAGAAAACAAAAAACACGTATTATCCATTCATACGTACATTCTTAATAAAGGAATAGGGAAGAGTAAATAAATGTATATATATATACTGCAACAAAGTATGTGCGACGCTGTAGGTCGGCGAAGAATGAACATGAATTTTAATTCTATAACACTGGCCAGCCTAATTTTTTTCACTGAATGTAATATTCGTTTTTTTTTTGGTGCATAATCGAAAATCTTGAAAAAATTGTCATTTTTTTTTTTTTTAATTAAACAAAAATTTTATTTTATGCCTGGCACAATCTAATGGAGGGATCTCTCAGCCTGTAGTGTTTCCTATTTGTCTTTAGGAATTTTCTTGTAGTTAAAGTCATACATTTCAGCAGTTCGTGTGGTTGACTTCTTTTTTTTTTTTTAAATAAATTTTTTGTTTATTTCAAATGTTTTATTATATAGACTTTATATTTTAATTTCTGAATTCATTATATTCATAGAAAGAATTCAGAATAATTTTTTCTTGTACAATCTGCCAAATGATGGTTTTTACTTTTGCATAAATATTTTTTCTTCATAAGATTTACCAAAACTGAAAAAAAAAAGTTTTATTTTGTGTAACAGGTCAACTCCATCTCACATTTGAAGAGTCGCACTAGGGTAGTTAATTGCATAAATTCAAATTTTATTTAATTTAAGTAGATGCTTTTATTTAATTAATAGAGGCCATATTCTATTCAAATCTTTAGTGTTGAGTGAAGGAAAACACACAAGAGAATATAATGAAGAAAAAGGAAATACGAAATAATTAATTAAATTTTAATAATAAAATATAATATAGTAAAATTAGTCAAGAGTATAACATTTAATAATGGCCTTTAAAAGTCGGTGTATAATTTATTACTGTAACTATTAGCAATCTGATTAATTCTGATTATATATACATATAAGTTTGGTTTGCAATTTCCTTTCAAATTTAAAAAAAAATCAATATGCAAAATAAATATTAAAATAACATTGTGTGATGCATACATTTTATTATAGTTCATTTAAAAAAAATTATAATCAATATCGTGAGTGGTTTAATGTTTAACCTTTGTTTTTCATGGCAAGGTGTGAGGAAATATAAATTGCACCAAATAGGTAATAAATTTCTATTCGCAATTTGGTTAAATGGAAATGCATCTTTTTCTTTTAAATTCCATTTAGTAATTTCGAATTAATATTGTTAAATCCAGAATTCGAAATCCATATTTATCTTGTAGCTGTATACCCTCCCCCTTTTGTCTTTTGATTTGAGCAATCTAACGAAGGATTACTTAAAGTACCTTAATTCTTAGTAAAAAAATGTATTATCCAGTCATACGTACATTCTTAATAAAGGAATGGGGTAGGATAAATAAATGTATACATATCCTGCAACAAAATATGTGCGACGCTGTAGGTCGGGAAAGAATGAAGATGAATTCTAATTCTATAACACTGGCCAGCCTAATCTTTTTCACTGAATTTATTATTCGTTTATTTGGTGCATAACCGAAAATCTTGAAAAAATTGTCAATTTTTTTTAATTGAAGAAAATTTTTATTTTTGTGTGCGGCGCAATCTAATGAAGTGATCTCTTCGCCTGTAGTGTCTAACTATTTGTCTTTAGAAATTTTCTTGTAGTTAAAGTCATACATTTCAGCAGTTCGTGTGGTTGATTTCTTTTTTTTTTTTTTTTTTTAAATAAATTTTTTGTTTATTTCAAATGTTTTATTATATAGACTTTATATTTTAATTTTTGAATTCATTATATTTATAGATAGTTATTCAGAATAATTTTTCCCTTGATAAATTACCAAACGATGATTGCACTTTTCTTCAATATATTTTTTTCATAAGATTTACCAAAACTGAAAAAAAAAGTTTTATTTTGTGTAACAGGTCAACTCCAACTCACATTTGAAGAGCCACGCTAGGGTAGTTAATTGCATAAATTCAAATTTTATTTAATTTAAGTAGATGCTTTTATTTAATTAATAGAGGCCATATTCTATTCAAGTCTTTAGTGTTGTAAAGGAAAACACACAAGAAAATATAATGCAGAGAAAATGAGAAACAATTAATTAAATTTTAATATGAAATATAATAAAATAAATCAAGAGTATAACATTTAATAAAGACCTTTAAAAGTCGGCGTATAATTTATTACTAAAGCTATTAGCAATCTGATTATATATATCTATATGTATATATATAATAAATATGTACATAATACAAAATATATATATATAAATTTGGTTTGCAATCCCCTTTCGAATTTAAAAAATCAATAAAATAAATATAAAAACAAGTAATATATATAAAAAAAATTAAGTCAATTCGTACTTAGGTCTACAAATAACATTTTTATTTTAGTTACTTTTTTATTTATTCCTAAATTTATATCCTGCTGAATATCCTATATAAGAGAAATTTTTCTGCCTTATAAAACTAAAATTAATTAATTAAATTTAATTACTGAATTAATATTTGAAAAAACTGTATTAACATCCAGTGTCATCCACTGCAAGTTTTAAAAAAATGTATTTGAACTTGAGTGGATGAATAAAAAGTATTTTATTGACGATTGGAAATTTGAACAAGATATATATAGGGAGAGTGTGAACTAATAGTAGGAATTGAATAACATTGTATGATGTATAGATTTTATAATAGTTCCTAATATAGTTCATTTTTTAAATTATAATCAATATCGGGAGTGATTTAATGTTTAACCACTAAACTAAAAATGTCTGATTTTATGTAAACGGTGAACTTCATCTATGTGGGTAGTTAACTACATAAATTCAAATTTTAATTAATTTAAGTAACATGATGCCATATTCTACGTAAAGGACTACTCTACCTTAATTCTAAGTAAAAAATAAATAATTAAAAAAAAAACGTATTATCCATTTACCATTCATACATACATTCTTAATAAAGGAATATGGAAGTGTAAATCCATATTTACATATCCTGTCTTTGATGCATGTATAAGTACATATATACATGCAACAAAGTATATTCGACGCGGTAGGTCGGGGAGGGAGGATTGAAGAAATTATTATTTTTTTTTTTTCCCTCTGAGTTAAAACACATGCTTGTTATCTATCCAACAAACGATTATGTTTCAAAACCTCACACATTTCATACATTCCCTGTCTGATGGGACAAAGGGTCGACTTCAAGTTACAGATTTACAGCCCCTAATTATAATGTGACCCTACGACAAAACCATAATCATCGCCTGGAATGCTTCCTTTGTTGGCAGAAATTCGGTGGCCTATTGAAAAGTAGGGGATCTTTTGAATAGCATCAATGTGGACTGGATGTGCAGCTAATCTATTAAGCTTATCGTATCTGTCAGACTCAACTTCTAAAGCAATTCTAACAATCGTAATCTTCTTTTTCTAACTAGATGGATTATCTTTCATCTTGAAAAGTTACCAAAACCTGAAAAAGTGTTTCATTTTATGTAACCTGCCACGCCTGCTCACTCACTCAAGACCTACACCTGGATAGTTAACTACATAAATTCAAAGTTTTATTTTATTTAAGTAATATGATGCGATATTCTATTCAAGTCTTTAATGTTTTAGTAAATGAAAATATACAAGAGAACGTAATAAAGAGAAAGAATATACGAAACTATTAATTAAATTTTAATAATAAAATTAATTAAGAGTATAACATTTAATAAAGACCTTTAAAATTCGGCGTATTATTTATTACTATTGCTCATTAATTGTTGCTAATTGATTGTTGCTAATTTATTACTATTGATTATTCGCAATTTGATTAATTCTGATTCTAATTGATATATTGAACTTCATGAACTTGAGTATTGAAAATTCATAGCAATATGCACCTGACATTTTTTTTTTTTTTTTTTTTTTTATGTATAACTCCAATTTCCCAGATGCTTTTACAAATGTAACTCAAAAAATTGGAAATTCATCTCCAATAATATCAGACGTAAATGAGTTCACAAAATATGAAAAAGTCGATTCAATATGTATATATATATATATATATATATATATGATTTGATATCCCCTTTCAAATTTAAAAAATCAATGTACAAAATGAATTAAAATATGATGTGTACATTATATATTTAATTGTAATAAACTATCTTCGAACAAATATATCGAGAAACTAAAAACTGATTTAAAATGACAATTTAAATCGTATTACTCTAGGACTGTAGTTAGTTAACCCCTTTATAAGCAATTCAAAAAGATAAAAACAAACATTAATAACAAAAAGTTAGCTATTAATTTGAAAATTAAAAAAATTACTAATGGTAAATTTTTGGCATTTTTTGTTTGTTTGTTTTGTTTTGTTTTTGACGCCCTCTTATTCAAGATAAGAACAGAATGTAATTTTCAACTTTTTAAGTATTTTAATAATAGCTTTATTGTTTTTCAGCATGAATAATAAGAATAATGTTTGATTATAGAGATAATTATACAGCCACAATAATTATGATTCTATTGTCTAATTAAGGCAAAAACGTTTTTCGTAAAATATTTTACAATAGTATTTGATCAATTCTGAACTTTGTTTTCCTAAATTAAAACCTAATTAAATATCCTAAATTGAACTAATATTAATAATAATAAATACAAACTAATAAAATTTTTTTATTTGTGTTTTAAAAAAATTACTACTTTATATGTTATACACTCCTTTGATATACAAACTTTAAAATATTTATAATATAAATTTTCATGAAAAAAAATTTTTTTTTTCTTTTGAGCTATCTTATTATTTTACAAAAGAATCACCATTTCAGGCATTTGAATTTATTTATAAATATAATCAATTCGCAGGAACATTTAGAAGAAAAAAAAAATTTTTTTTTAACTGCTACTGAATCAAAATTCAAAATTTTATTCTGTAATCATTAATAAATAAAAGTATCACAGTTCCTTTAAATGTTTTTTCTTTCCATTTGAAATACCTAAGAATTCTAATTAATACATCATTTCGAAACTCTTGTTCTTAATTCGTGAAACAGAACAATGAAGATTGCAATTATATAAATAAATAATTAATTTAAAAAATTAATCGCAAGCATTCGATGCAATTAAAAACGAATCTCTATTTTATTCCGCAGTTCAGACCTTAAACGAAATTTGATCTTATTTGGAAGAAATTATTTATTTCCATAAAACCTATTCTTTTGATAATCTGATAATAATAACATAAAAAAGTTTTTGAATAAGTATTCGTTTCAAAATGGTATGAATTCAACGCTCATTTTTTTTACAATATCTTGAAGGTTATGCTATCATTGAAAATGTACATAATATTGGTACCATATATAGGAAATGCTATCACGAATTTCGCTCAATAGATATATGGTCTTTTATTTATAGTTGCAATAACAGTTTTTGAATTAAAAGTTAAGTTATTATTTATTCTCGTACATATCTCTCGTTTTCTAAGTATTCATTTTCGATTTTTTTTTAATTATCGTCTCTTAGTTATCGTTTTGTTTCAATTTTCTGTTATTATTTTGGCATTTAGTGATCAAAATACTGTTACCATGGTAACCATTTTGTAATTCAATTATTCTATTTATTTATGAATAAAAAAATCATTAAGAAGGAAATTTTAATTTATGATTTCTTAATTTTCAGCCGTTGCTCTGTTTATTTCTTCTTATGAATAATTATTTTTGTTCATCACTTTCCGATTTATTTTTTTTTTAAATTTCGCTTATAAATTTTATTTATTCTAGTGTGTTGAAAGCCTTCAATATCAGCAATATTTTATTATTTTTTTTTTCCTTTACTGTCAAGCATATTTTTTTCCAATTGTAAATTTTTTCATGAGTATAAAAGTGAAAAATTTTAGAATTTATGTAAGAAAAATTGTCCTGTCTTCAAAATAATTGCAGAATATTTTAGAGGGTAGAAATTAGACGAATGTATTAAGAAATAAATTAGCTGAACGTGCGTATAACTTGTAATTTTATTAAATATTTTTTTCTAAACTATTGTTATTAGTCTAGTTATCGTTTCAATTTTTTAATTTTCGTTTTCAATTTTTTAATTACGTTTTTCAATTTTTTTAAGTATCGTTTTTTAGTTGTCGTTTTCTTTCAGTTTTCTGTTATTATTTTTGCTTTTATTGATCAAAATACTATTACCATAGAAACCATTTTGTGATTCAATTATTTTATTCATTCTATGAGTAAAAAATTATTAAAAATCAAATTTTAATTCACAGTAAGTGTTCATGATTTCTTAATCTCTGCCGTTGCTCAGTTTATTTCTTTTTTTGAATAAAGGTTTTTGTTCATCTCTTTCCGATTTATTTATTTATTTTTTTAAATTTGGCTTATAAATTTTATTTATTCTTGCGTGTTTTGATTGTGGAAAGTCTTAAAAGTCAGTAATATTTAATTTCTTTCTATTTTTTTCTTTAATGTTAAGATTATTTTGTTTTCATTAGTGTAAAAGTAAAAATTTTTAGAAGAGGAATCATTTTAAAATTTATGTAAGAAAAAAAAATGTCCTGTCTTCAAAATAATTGCAGAATATTTTAAAAGGGGAAAAGTTAGACGAATGTATTAATAAATTTGTTAAATGTATATGTAACCTGCAATTTTATTAAATATTTTTCTTCTAAACTGTTTTTTTTATCTAAGTTCATTTTCAATTTTCTGTTATTGTTTTTACCTTTACTGATCAAAATACTGTTACCATAGAAACTATTTTGTGATTCAGTTATTTTATCTATTGTATACTGAGTAAAGAATTATTAAAAAGGAAATTTTAATTCACAGTAAGTAGTCATTATTTTCTAATTCTCAGTCGTTGCTCTGTTATTTCTTTTTATAAGAATAAATGTTTTTGTTCATCTCTTTCCGATTTATTTTTTTTTTTTAAATTTGGCTTATAAATTTTATTTATTCTAGTGTGTTTTGATTCTGGAAAGTCTTAAACGCCAGTAATTTTTCCTTTTATTTATTTTTTTTCTTTAATGTTAAGATTATTTTTTTCAGTTGCAAATTTTTTCATGAGAGTAAATGAGAAAATTTTTAGAATTTATGTAAGGAAAATGCCCTGTCTTCAAAATAATTGTAGAATAATTCAGAATGTTTAAAATTAGATGAATATATTAAGAAATAAATTAATTAAACGTATTTATAATTCGGCATTTTTTTTAACAATTTTTCTTCTAAACTAGTGTTTTAGTTAGACTTTGATCCAGAAAATTTATTTTTATTTATGGACAAACAACTTATTCGAATTTTTGTCTCACTTATCTATAGCGTTAGAGATAGTACTTAATTCAGAGTATTACTTTAATTAAGTAAATGTTTTATTTACATTTTACAAAAATTATTATTAATTATTGTTTTTACAAAAATTTCAAAACGCGATAAGTCAAAAACATGTTTTGAAGGTCATTTTCGAAGGTTAATGGGGCCATTGTAAATGAATATGTTGTTGGTACCATAAAAGATTTTAAAGCAATGATTCCTTTTAAGTAGTAGGATCAAAGTTTATTTTCTTAGAAAAGCAAAAGCATTGGGGAGGGACAAGCGATAAGCTTTAACGACCTGGTCGTTTGACCCCCCACCTTTATACATCTCTTTTACCATATGGTCACGATTAGCGTCTACAGTTGCAGTTAGTTTCAATGAATCCACAAAGGCATCGAGTGGTCAGATTTCTTTCCCAGAAACCTTTTAAGCATGGGCAGATAACAGATATGACAGATAAGGATGTTTAAATAAAACTGTCAATATTTAGTAAAAAGGTAAATCTTTATTTCTAACATATGTTGAACTTGTGCGGGTCAGTTTTAGAAGCTTGCCTCATGTACAAATTAACATGTGGTTGATGCTTCGAAGGTCCAATAATAAAATTCATAAGGCACTGTTGTTCAACGAATGCGTCCATTGTAAAATCTTAAAATTTTGTTTAATTATTTAAAAAAAATTTTATATTTGGTAAGTATTGTCTTTTTTTTTTTTTAAATTTAAAAAGCAGATTTTAAATACTTATGCTTTTATATGATCTTTTTCCTAACTTATAAAATATTTTTTAAAGACATAAATTATGTTTGTATCCTTCCTCAGCTTAAATCCTAGTAATAATGCATTTTTATTAGAATTTTTTTAATAATTACAATAAATAAATGTACCTCAAATGGCTGTCATGGTTTACTCATGATAACCACTTGTTGAAAGCCTTTACAAATGCGAAGAGCTTCAAAGAATTAATAAACGAAAAATAGATTTCATAATACCAGATGGGCATGCTGAAAATTGATTCAGAGTACTTATTTACAATATTAGAAATTTATTCAAGTACTTATTTTAAATGTTTTGATATTCGTTAAGTATTGTCTTTTTTTTTTTTAAATTAAATAGCAGATTTTAAATACTTATGCATTTATATGATCTTACTTATTTATAAAATATTTTTTGAAAGACATAAATTTTGTTTGTATGTTACTCAATTTAATTTCTAGTAATAATAGTGCATCTTTATTAGGATTTTCTTATAAATCAGAATAAATAAATGTACCTCAAACCGCTGCCGTGCTTTATTCATGACATCACTAGTTGAAAACTTTTACAAATGCGAACAATAAATAAATAAATAAAATTATAAATATAAAAATATAAATTTCAATAAATAAATGAAAAATTAATTAGCTTCAAAGAATAAATAACTCAAAGAATAACTAACAACAAAGAATAATAATGAAAAATAGATTTAAATGCACAATATCAGACGGCCTTCCTGAAAATTGATTCAAGTGCTTGTTTACAATATTAGAAATTGATTCATTTTTTTGATATTCGTTAAGTATTCTCTTTTTTATTTAATTTTAAAAGCAGATTTTAAATACTTATGCTTTTACATGATCTCCTTACTTATGTATAAAATATTTTTTGAAAGACATTAATTATGTTTGTTTGCTTCTGTAGCTTAATTCCTGGTAATAATAATGCGTCTTTATTAGGATTTTCTTAATAATTGCAATACATAAATAAACCTCAAATCGTTGTTATGCTTTATTTACGACAATACTTGTTGAAAGCCTTTACAAATGCGGAAAGCTTCAAAGTATAAATATATGAAAAATATATTTAAATGCACAGTATCAGATAGGCATGGTGAAAATTGATTCAGATTATAAGTTATTTCCGTCATACTTGATATAAATAAAGTAGAATTCATGAAACGATATTAAATATATAGTTAATAAAAAATACATTTCTTCATTTTTGTGTAAAGGTATATAAGAAATTTTCTTCTTCATTGGCGCAACAGTCCCATGGCGGGCCAAGGCCTTCTGCCAACTAGCAGATTTTGAGACAGGAGTTTTTTATGCAGGGTAGGGTTGCCAACCCTACATCCAGGGGCCTGATAGCCGAGTGGCTAGCGCTCGGTACCACAGGCTTCGATTTCGGATGTGTAATGGATGTTTGTAGAGGTTCGAAATCCATTTTAAACTGTACGCCCCGGTCTAATATGACCGTAGACCGTCACAAAGCCCCATCGGACTTCTCACCCACATCACTCCCAAACTGTAAAGGGGCAACTCAGATCTAGGTGGTGTGGTGTAATGTAGTAGTTCTACGCCCAACAATCATGTTAGACCAGAACTTACGGTTTAAAGTGGATTCCAAACCACTACAAGCATTCATGGTACCGCCGAAACTCGGAGCTGAAACCTATGGCACCAATGCGCTGGTCACTCGGTCATCAGGCCCCATTATAAAAAATTACGAAGTTCTATTTTTTTTTTTTTTTTTTTTTTTTTAATACTTTTTCACTTTATCCACTTTTTATTTTCTGAAATATTTCTTGGTGATTAAATCTTTTTGCCCGACTCGTTGATTAAAAATAAAAATAAAAAATCTGGAGGGAAAAGAAATGAAAGAATTATTGTTTATCTTATTTATTATCTTTGGGTATACCATAAAAGAAATAAAAGTAAAGTAATTAAGTAATTACTGTTCTATATTATACTTATTTGTTATCTTTGAGTATATCATAAATTGTGTATTATTTACTAAATTCCTTGTTTAATAACTGCCATTAATATTAGCATAATACCATATGGCTTCAAGTAACTTTTTTTAATAAAATAATTCAAATGTTCCCCGAGACAACTTTATACATTCAAATACAATCCAAATATTATTTTAATATGATTACAATTATCAATCACTTCTAAGGAAATGAAATCTGGAGGAATTTCTTTATTAACTTTCTTTTTGCAAATATTCGATACAAATTATGACAGATTTATAATTTACAGCACAAGTGTTCAAATGGACATATTTTCAAGGCATTGAAGTAAATAACATACGCCAAAATAATTGTGTAAATAAAGAGTAATTGGTTTAGAATTCTCACACATGTGTTTTAAATGGCATTGAAATACAATAATATTTCCAAATGGTTATTGAAATGCTTAACACATGGCATGTTGTGATTGGTTGATGATTCACAGGATAACAACTTCTTTCAGTGTCTTGTTCAATAAGTGACACATTTTTGATTGTCTAAATATTTACAGAGAAATTTGAAATTTTCTGATAACGAATTATTTTGACCTTGACGTCGAAAAAGATTGGGCTTCTTTTAAAAGAAGGGGTGACCAACCCGCGGCCCGCCTTGAACATTCTTCCGGTCAGTGAGATTTATCACACTTTTACAAAATATATTTATTTTATAATGGTGTGCATCCATATATTCAAAAATTAATTGTCGAAATTATGAGAAAAAGTTTACTTTGATTTTAAAATAATATTCTTACTAATATATGACAGATATTGCCCGTTTTATTTATGAGTTAGCAGAATAATTAAACTATATTCTGCGAACTCATGATGCGCGCGCATCTTGGAACTTCTAATATAACAAGCTCTAAGTTTCACTTTAATTGACCTCAGTGACCATCTCTAGATACGCGCAGTTGGTTGTTGATAGCAGAGCAAACAAATTGTTAGCGCTTTTGGTTCAACTTACACCTACCTGAAATTGACCAAACACAAAACACGCTCAAACATAACGAACGCAATACCAATAACGATGTGCAAATACCCAAATTAAGATCGATTTGCAAAAGCTAAGTGAAAGAGTGGAGAAACTACCGCACTAGTAAAATAAATATTTTTTAATGATTTCATTTATTTATTATGTTTACGTTTATATATTTTTTGTATTTCTTTTTTAGTGTTATATATTTCTTTACAATGTGCGTTTAGTATCATTATTATTATATTATCTATGTTTACATGTAAGAATAATAGTAAACACAATAATAATAACTCATTAGGTTTCAATTTTCCATTCCATAAAATGTCTGTAGGGGTCTAAATCTAATAGGAGGATATATAATTTTATATACGGCCCGCGGAGTTATGATGCATTTCCAAAGAGGCCCGCAAGATCATTTGGGTTGGCCACCCCTGTTTTAAAGCATTCTATTCTTATATCGCTTTATTACAAACCTTAGATAATGCCATTCGCGGTGTTTAAGAATTTTTAATTCAAGTAACTTGGTGTCTAAATTCTAGCCATGCCAAGGTATATGTTGTATACATTAAATAACATAAAGTAATTTACCCACTTTTTGGTTGACGGAAAGTACGTGTAACGATTCATTTCTTTTAAAATTAAGTTAGTGATTCACCATATGTAATGGAATCAAGAATTTCGAATTTTAGAGTGATTTTCACCCTTATTCAAGTTTTTTTATCTATAATATTTTAACAATATTTTTATAAATTGAGATAAAGCAGCATCAGCGAGCATAATTCTCACAGTAAGATAAATAATCATTTTCTTATAAATTTCGTGTTTATCGTATAAAAGTATGGGAACACACAAAAAAAAATAACAACGGAAATCTTTATTTTGTTTATTAGTTTTTATTAACTTTTTAATTCATGGAGAATTTTGAATACTATTTAAAATTATTTCAAATTTCGTGTTCTGCATAGCAATTTTTTTGCATAAATTCTGTTTAACGAAAATAAATTGTGAGATCATTTAACGATAATCCATTTTGTTATTATCATAAATCCCAACAATCATGGCTTGGAATCCACTTTAAACCGTAGGTCCCGGTCTAATAGGATCTAGAGCGTTGCGGGGGGTAGTGTTACTCGCGCCCGTAGTATATCTTCAAGCTACACGTGCCCCCTGTGTATTGTTAAATGAGTAACAGCGGTGCAGCCATTGCTTAGGACATAAAGATCAACTGTCTCTGCATTGTCTGCTGCGTTAGAAAAGCAGCAATCATTGTATGACATAAATTCATCATCCATTAATTCCTTTTCACAAAATCCCTCTATACTATTCTACTCAAGAAAAAGTATTTTCAGCATTAAATAATACTGATCTTAGTTCAAACATTAATACTTTAAATGACACAGATATTGAAATAAAAAGACGCACTCTTGTAGCTAATCACTGTCTTCATGGTCTAATAACTTTCTTAAAGTCAAAATTGACTAAGAGCTATACTATTACTACTACACCACATCACTGTGCCTTGAGCTGAGGTGCCCCTATACAGTTTGGGAATGATGTGGGTGAGAGAAGTATGACTGGGACATCAACGAATCGGTGGTTTTCAATTTTATTATCGGACTCGAATTTGTTAATTGAACCAGCTTTTTTTCTGATTTAGTTTACTAAGTATTCATCGGAAAACTGAAAATAAGTGATGTAATTGATGAGGAGAGAAAAGAAAAAATTTTAATTTATAATTTGTTGAAGAAATTGGGTACTTACGTATTAACTCTACCTTGGCCCCAGATTTGGCGGTTTTTAAGTGGCGCCAATCTAACAGCTACAGATTTGCTGATTTTCGACGCCATTTTTTAGTGCTATGAAAATGCGTATTTGGGATTTGTCAGAAACAGAACAAGATGCAATTTTATTTTTTCAGGAGCGAAATATTTTACCAAAGAAACGAAAATGTCCCAATTTCCATGACATGAAACTTTATTTTGGTAAACGTAAGTTTTGGAAATGCAATTTCAGTCAGCGTGCATATCATGTGGGACTTAGAAAAGACAACTGGTTTGAGGAAAGCAGAATTTTAAAAACCGCCAAATCTGTAGCTGCGGTTGGCGTTCAAAAGATAACTGCGTGCGTGTGCGAACAACAAAATTACTCTTTATTGGCGCAACTGTAGCCAAGGTAGCGTTAATACGTAAGTACCAGAAATTGTTTGAGTTGCGCAAATTAATTTTCTTTTATGTGCAGTATTTCTTAGTTTTAATAGTCCCCTTTTTTATGAATTTGAACCCAATCAGTGCAATGTGAAAATTATTAATACATACTTCAGATACATTTTATGCTATATTAGTTT
This sequence comes from Caerostris darwini, assembly GCA_021605075.1. Lineage (NCBI taxonomy): Eukaryota > Metazoa > Arthropoda > Arachnida > Araneae > Araneidae > Caerostris > Caerostris darwini. The sequence continues at coordinate 36,664 of BPLQ01008277.1, forward strand.
AGTGTGCCCTGTTGATCTTTCATACAGGGTTGTGTTTTATTTTGTAACCTATTATCAGAAAAATCTGCTAAGAAATATTTTAAGCAGCGTTTCTTCACATATTAGATATTAGTGTTTATTTAATTTATTTCGTTTATTAATTTTTATTAGTATTTACTTATTTCTTTATGCATAGAGAATTTAAATACTATTCTTAATTATTCAAATTTTGTGCTCTGCATAGCAACTGTTTTGCATAAATTCAGCTCAATGAAAATAAATTGCGAAATCGTTTAACTATAATCAATTTCAGTAAATCATAATAATCATTTTAAATTAAAAGTAATCATTTTTTAACAAGCGCAAAATTGCGAGTGACTATTTAAAGCAGGGATGTGCAAACTTTTTTGGTCGCGGCCAAAAATCGGAAAAAAAAAAAAAAAAAAAAAAAAAAATTGGCGGGCCAAGATAAATTTTTCTAAAATTTTAAAAACAATATACAAGTATTACAATTTAAATATGTTAATGAGATGAATGAAATTGCGATTTCATTTTTAAAAGTTCCTTATATTGAGGTTCGTAGAGAGATGTATTGATTCTAAGGAATGAAGCTACATGCTCATCTGTCAGTCTACTTCTGAAATAATTCTTTTTAAGGTTCATAGTTGAAAACACTTGCTCACATATATAAGATGAAGCAAACACAGCACTGATTTTCTGGGCGTGAGATGTTAAATTTGGGAAACTTACTTTCGATAATGAGTTGTAAAACTCTAACGTTGGCATATTTAGAAACAACTGCTTGAGATGATTGTTAGATTGCAACTCAATCCATTCAACCTGCAAATCTGACCTCACTGCTTCACAATTTACGTTGAATGGCATGGTAAAAATATACAATTTTGTCTGAATGGCACTGAAATCTGCGTTCGAACTCAAAATGCAGTTTTTTCATGCTATCTTCATCATTCTTAAGCTTCTCTTGATTTATTGAGAGCATTGAATTTAACCTCGGGAAATGAGATAAAAATAATATTATTAAAAATAACAATTTTTTTAATAAAAATATTTAATCAAAGTAGAAAAGGAGATGGATGTATAATATATGTATATTTCTTTTAATTTGCCTCGGACCAGCAAATTAAAATTCTATCCGCGGGCCGGTTAGAACCTTCCGGAGGGCCGTAGTTTGCCCATCCCTGATCTAAAGTCTCGTTTGTCGGTAACTTTTCCTCATGAAGACCAATTTGCAAGTTATTTAGCGATTTTCAGAAATACAAAGAAGACGAATTACTGCACCGTATACAAGTATTACAATTTCAATATGTTAATGCGATAAATGAAATTGCGATTTCATTTTTAAAAGTTCCTTAAATTGAGGTTCGAAGTGAGATGTACCGATTCTAAGGAACGAAGCTAAATACTCATCTGTCAGTCTACTTCTGAAATAATTCTTTTTAAGGTTCATAGTTGTAAACACTTTTTCACATAAATAAGATGAAGCAAACATAGATAGATAGCATTGAAACCTACTGGAACTCATGACCGAAAACCTGTTCTTCGTTTACCTACTTTCAGTACAAGAAATTTGTAGCAGCTTAGCTCCCCTCCCCTCTATGTACGCGTACACAGAGGGGAGGGGTGGGTAAACTGGAGGGCTTCAATATCTTGAGAGCACGTGCTCAAACTTTTGGCCAATTACCATTTAGAACTCAACTGCCTTTTGTTAGATACACAGTCCAGTCACATTAATGTGACCACCACCTACTTTCGACATCAACGTGAAATAACCACTCACAAACATCCATGCCACCGCCAGGATTCGAATCTGAAGCCCGTGGTACCATAGGCCAGAGCGCTAGCCAATTAACCTGAAGCCTGTGGTACCAAAAGCCAAATATCTAGCTGATAGGCCACCAGACCACTCCAAAACCGATGTTTTCGTTTTAAGGGATAGGGTTGCCAGCTTTACGCCACACATTCTACAACCATATCAGATCGGACATACGTTTAACTTATTCCAAACCACTACAAGTATCCTAGATCCGGGAATCGAACCCGAAACCTGTGGCACCAAGTGCTAGCTAGTCGGCCATCAGACATATATTAGGGTCGAAAAAATTACGCATTCGGTGATTGGTAATAAAAAGATAATTTAAAAATTAACTTATCGAGGAAACTATTAAAAACACGATTTATATTATAAAATTTTTATTAAACAAATATTTCGATCTCTTTTGCCCATCTATAAATTATAGTTAAGTCTTGTCTTAAGGTAAAATAACCTTAAAAGTCTTATCTTAAGGTAAAATAAATTTCATTCAGAAATAGGATTCAGTAACTCATGCGTAGCATATTTCTTGTGCTACCAACGGCAAATAATGATGTGTTAGTACAAACAAACCTCAAACACCGGTTCAATTACACAGACACAGCTTTAAGCAGAATGTTCCAAATAACAAAATATTCTGACACTATTGTCACAGGCTCCATCAGCTGCTTTATTTATAACATCTGTACTCACACGTATGAAATTTCGGTGTAAAAAAATTCACAGCTGCTCTTTACTATTCTTATTACTTTTATATATATAGTTTTTTTTCAGAAGCAATTTCTCTTAACGGTATTTCATTCAATCGGTATCTTTTTTTATCTATTATATTTATCAATTGCCTTTCTTTTATTTTTATTGCATAATGTCAGATTAATTTCTTTTTGACTCGTTCAATTTCTTTCCTCTAATGAGTAATGGGCTCATGAGCAAAGAATTTCGCTAATTAATTCATTTATAATATTTTTGAGAATCTCTTGCAAATCACTCCCCCTTCCCTATAAAAATACCAACACTCTAAACGGAAACAGAAATAAATTTTTGAACTCTTTTATAAAAAGAGATTGATCCTCTATAACAGACTAAAACATTTAAAAAATCAGGAAAATCAAAAATCTGTCCAGCAATTTTTTATTTTTTTTTTATTTGAAGGACATTCAATGTTAGTTGTACTTTTTTTGAAAATCAAAAAACAAATTGTAACTCAAAAAATCAAGTTTAGTTCCCAATGGCAAATTAACTGACTTCTTCAATGGCGCGACAGCCCCATAATGGGCCAAGGCCGTCTGTCTATTGGGAGATTTCGAGACAGGAGATGTTTTCTTTTTACCGGGAAGAGTTTTTAGTCCTAGGCTCATCAGTCATATGAATATGCTCTATACTCATTAGTCATAGGTTTAAAGTGATTCCAAACCACTACAACGTCCATGGCACCATTAACTCGAAGCCTGTGGCACCGAGTGCTAGTCACTCGGCCATCAGCCCCCTCCCCGCCCTCAATTAACTGACTATGATAGCAATAAAGAAGTAAGTTTATCTGGCGCCCTCTATTGGTAGATATATGCAACTTAAATCTAAAAAAAACTAAAATTAATTAATTAAATTTAATTACTGAATGAATATTTGAAAAAAACTGTATTAACATCCAGTGTCTCATCCACTACAAGTTAAAAAAAAATGTATTTGAACTTGAGTGGATGAATAAAGAGTATTTTAAGAGTGATTGAAAATTTGAACAAGATATATATAGGGAGAATGTGAGCTAATAGAAGGAATTGAAAAAAATAGACATGAAACTGTAATGAAACCTGTTAATATATGTATTCTGCCTCGTGATTCTCAAATGTAAACAAATTGTTATACTGCTGTTGTCCTTGGACAAGCTTACACGCGCTCTGTTGAACAGCTGAACATAAGTTACACGTATTTTTTATTGGTGTGCAATTTATATGTAAAATTCGTATATCACTATTTCTTAGATTTTTACTGGAATCAATCATGCCAAATGGAATTTATTATTTCTTATTCAAAATATGTCGAATGGCAAGGTTTCCAGTAAAAATTATTTTATTTGTTTATTTTGCATCAATTTATGTTGCTGACATCAGAATACAGTTCAACGAAGTGCATCACCAATAATTCTTGATAAAAGGAGAAAATATGCTATCTTCTACTGAAAGAATCTTTAAGATTTACTTTAAATACTTGTGTTTTGAATTGAAAGAAACTTGAAAATCTTCTACAGCGCAGTTTGATAAACTTCTACAAAGGAGTTTGGTTAACTTCTAGATAAGGGGTGGCCAACCCGCAACCTTGAATATTTTTCCTGCTCGTGGGATTTATCACACTTTTACGAAATATATTTACTTTATAATGGCCAAAGTATTGAAAACCAATGTATTAAAAGAATACATTATATGTGCATCCCTATATTCAAAAATTAACTATCAAAATTATGAAAAAAAATTAACTTTAATTTTAAAATAATATACTTGCGAATAGAGGGCAGATATTCTCTGTTTTATTTACGAGTTTACACTAATGAATTCGCGGAATAATTAAATTATATTATGAGAAACTTTTTTTTTTTCAAAAATGAAATTGACCAAACACAAATCATGCTCAAACATAATGAACTCTAACCTGCAACACCCATTACGATGCGTAAATACCCAAATTGAGATCTATTTGCAATAACAAAGTGAAAGAGTGGAGAAACAAATATCGCATTAGTAAAATAAATATTTTTTAATGATTTCGTTTATATTTATATATTTTTTATATTTCATTTTGTTATATATTTATTTATAATGTGTGTTTAGTATCATTATTATTATATTATCTATGTTTACATGTAAGAATAATAGTAACCACAATAATAATAACTCATTATGTTTTAATTTTTCACTCCAAAAAAAGGCTATAATGGGTCTAAATCCAATTTGGGGATATATAATTTTATATGACGCGAAGTTGTGATGCATTTCCAAAGTGTCCCGCAACATCATTTGGGTTGGACACCCCTGTTCTAAATCGATGTGAGACGCACGCATGCGCTGTCCTCTCTTTTTTTAAAGTAGTGCCCTATAACACAACAGACTTGTATATAAAAATTGTTCTGTTGTTGCTTCTTATCCCATTTGATAGACATCCAGACCAAGCCATGAAACCGTATGGACTCATGGTTTTAGGGAAAGGAGGCAGCTTCTTTTGGGATGGAGTACCTGTAAGTAGAAGTCTGATTTGTCTCCGTGACGTTCTACAATCATAGGAGACAGGAACCTATGGCTTAAAGTGAATTTGAATTACTACAAACATCCATTACACCGCCGGGACACGAATACAAAACCTGTGACACCGAGGCCTAGACACTCGGCCATTCTGTCCCAAAATTGCTCTACTGTCTCCATATAACATGATTGAAAAATTATTACAAAAAACTCGTTTGTGACATGAAAGTGCAGTTGTGAAAGCATGTGATTGTTTTTGAATTAATTTAAAAATACATTTTTCTTAATGCTTTAAGAAATGCTTGTTTAAGATGTATATTGTGAAGCCATACGGAATTAGTTGAAAAAAAAAAAAAAAAAAAGACATGCCAGAAAAACATTTATAGGGTTTATAACGATACACAGGTAACGAACGCATGCAGTTAAAATCTTCTCTAATGTCAAAAATCCTTCTTTTTTCATTGATGGACTGCTCTGGCGTTCGGTGCCACAAGTATCGGGTTCAAATCCCGGCGTTGCCATGGGTGTTTGTAGTGGTTCGGAATCCACTTTAAACCGTAGGTCCCGGTCCTAATAGGATCGTAGAGCGCTGCGGGGGCATTGTTACTCCGCGTCCGGGGCTTACCATCAAGTTACACATGCCCCCTGGGTAGTGCAATGTGAATAACATCGGTGCAGCCCTTATGGCGAAGATCACGGTCTATTTGCCAGCTGCATCAGAAGAAAAAAAAAAAAAATGATTGATGTACTGTTCCTGGAATAGAACTACGTAGAGTACAAAGTTCACGATGTATTAGAAAGATATTTATTAATTAAAGACAGGGGTTAGATCAAGAGTCATTGATAATATTTGTTAAAAAAAAAAAAATTTTAAAAAATGTTAATTTAATTATATAATAATAATTATTTTTCCTGCCTTAATACATGCATACGATATTGAATTGCGTTGAATTATTGCTTTTGAAAATTCACCCAAAAAGACAATAATTCTCTCTGCCCATCAGTGAACTACTTGTGGAATACTAGCAGAATAGCATGATACACAATAATATAATAATTATCATAATTTTCTGCCTATAATCTATGGATTATATGCTAAAAAAAACCTTAACGTTTTAGGAAGCGGATTATAAACCGATATGTGGACATTTTTTAATACGCTTTTATTAGTTTCACCTGTATGATTGTTTTTTACTGACACTTTGGGCTCGATTTTGCCCTACTTTAAGCGAACAGATTTAATTTAAACATCGCAGACTTATCAAGGACCGACGACACTAAAATAGTTTGATAAGTTTATTATCTCATCATGATTAGGATCGCCAGGATTAGTGATTTTATTTTAACTTATGAAGAGCAATTTAACCCATGTAGAATGAAAGTACTTAAGACATTCAAACCTACGTGGGACAGTGGCACAACGGATAACGCTACGGATCAGGAGATTCCCTGTTCGAATCCTGGTTGGCTCGACATATTCGCATTTAGCCTTTGTTCTACTCACAATTAAATTATTGTAAGAACTATAGTTCCAGTCCTCCCTACCGGGACCTCATTTAAATTTTATAGTTTAAAAACACTTAAAAACACGCTTTTAGAGTTAATCAAACTAAAAAGTAAAAAATAATTGTTAACATAAGAATAAAATTACTGACGAGAAAATGAATGTCACTGCGTGGGGTGCTCGATATCAATCGTTATAATTTTTCACTAGTTTCATTCCGAAATGCAGAGTTAGTTTAAAAATGTCATACAAAGCACCGCACGCTTTTAGAACAGTGACATTCATTTTCTCGTCAGTAATTTTATTCTTATGTTAACAATTATTTTTTACTTTTCAGTTTGATTAACTCTAAAAGCGTGTTTTTAAACTAATTTATTTAACAGAAAGTTTCATAAAATCACCGTCTAAAAATGCTATTTTGCCAATACAAATTTGCGAAATATGTAAAAAAGAAATAAATAGTCTTCCAAAAATAAAGATTAGGTTTCCATTTGTCGCTCTACGGTCATCTTTACATCACGGTACACTTTAGGATAAATTTACCGGGACCTGCAGTTTAACGTGGATTCCGAACCATACACAAACAATCATGCCACCGCCAGAATTCGAATCTGAATCTCGTGTTACCAAATGCCAGAACGCTAGCCAGTTAACCTGAAACCCGTGGTACCATAGGTCAGAGAACTAGCCAATTAACCTGAAGGCTGTGGTGCCAAAGGGCAGAGCTCTGGCCATTTAACCTCAAGCCCATAGTACCAAAGGTATACCATTTACTCGTAGTTAAATGGCCAGAACTCAGGCAGGCTCTGGAGAGTTAACCTGAAGCCCGTGGTACCATAGGTCAGAGCGCTAGCCAGTTACCCTGAAGGCTGTGGTACCATAGGTCAGAGAACTAACCAATTAACCTGAAGGCTGCGGTACCAAAGGGCAGAGCTCTGGCCAATTAACCTGAAACCCGTAGTACCAAAGGCCAGAGCGCTAGCCAACTAATCTGAAGCTCGTTGCACCAAAGGCCAGAGCGCTAGCCAATTGGCCATCAGGCCGCAAATATATAGAAGTTTAATTGTTGTGCGATGAAAAGGACAGAGCCCAGCTTTTACACCAGTATGTGCAAATAGGTCTGTGCTAAAAAGTGCATTCATCGATAAAGTGTTACAAATTAATTAAAAAAACTAGAAATAACGGTTTTATTATTCCATTAATTAACGTATAATTCATTACGTTAATATTTATGAATTATTTTCATACATCATTTGAAGCAGTTTCATTGCTCAATAACAAAACATCATGCCATTAATCCACAATGTTAATAAATATATATCAAAATTAGGTCATTTTGTATTTTTAGTAAGAACTGGAGTTATTCTTACAAAGCTTTGTATTGGCACTTCATTTGATTCTTTGGCTTTTTCCATCTTTTCATGTTGATTCAGCTGGGCGTATTTAAATATTCTAATGCGGTTTGCCAATTGCACAGCTGTGACAGTTGGCCTGAGCATCATGATCACAGAATGGTCGAAGAAAATGCTGTCTTATAACCGGTTTTAGTGGTGTATGAAAACGTGGAATAAATTAAGCTCCAAAATTCTTATATATTATGGATATTTAGAACATCTGTGATAATTTTTTTTTTATGTTTCATATGCGTCATACTTCGTTTAGAGATTGACATATTCTTCCCAGGATTTTCGTATTGCTTGATAATTTTTTTGGCTAATTTATTGGACAAATGAATGTGTGATGAATTTTTTTTTTCTTATTTTATTCATTGTAAATATAGAAATCTTAAGCTATATGGCTTTCAATGCTAATTTTTTCATTTTGAATATGTAGTTAATATTTACATTCGAAATTATAGAAATTTTAATATATTATATTTGATTAACTATTACAACGGCTTATGCAGGTATGGCACTCCAAATTCAACTTTTTTACAGATCAAATGAACCTTTTTGCAAAGCAAATTAGCATTTTTTTTTGTTTGTTTTTGAAACCAAATACACCTTTGTGCAAATCAAATTAACCCATTTAAAAATTAGGATTTCATTTATATGTTAATAATAGCACATACATACGTTTATAAAATGTATATGCATATGCACTTCAAAATATGCATTTCTCTTTTAGTAGTGATGCACTGGTATGGGTAAAGACGTATGCTTAATTGTAGATATCATTATAATCAGTATTATTTTTCAGTAAGCGTGATTATGTGTGCACCCTTATCAAACAAGTGCATAGCTACTTACTTATGTGCGCAAATTCATTTCTATGCGTTTATGTATGCGTGCTCTTATTATTACAGCCATATGCAATTTATATATATATATATATTTTTTTTTATAATATAACATAATAATACAACCATATCATCGTACGAATGAAAAATTATTAATTTTGCAGAACAAAAATGACAATAAAAATTACTGCTAATAATGACATTAAACTAACAAGATTAAACTATCATTAAATTACGTGACTGCTAATGACATCAAATTATTTAATTAAAGTCAGTTGCTGTTTTACCAGCAATCCAAGTAAGTGTTGAAATACTTTTCTCAGCATTAAGGCTTATGACACGCTATTTTGAATCAACAATGAAAGAAGTTCTTATAGAAGCTATTTTATTTTTAAGAACAAATAAGAAAAATGAATGCGTTACAAATATGGCATCTTTGTGATTGCAATGTACAATATTCTTTTGCTTATTTTAAACTATTCTGCAACCTGTTATTTTAGTACTGTGTTATTTTCAGAGAACATATTTTTATATAAGCAAATTTAGAGTACAAGAATGTCTTTTAAGTTAGTTCCAATGCTACACTAGTTGTAAAAAATTCTTTGTTATAAAATAACTTTTAATCCATTTACCATCCTACCTTAAAATTTTTATCTATTTTACTTTTAAAAGCAATTGAGATTTAATGCAGTATAAGTATAGCAACTTTGTGATTAAAATATAGCATTATCTTTTACTTGCTTTCACTTATTATATAAGACTTTCTTCATTGGCACAATGGCCGATGGTGGGGCAAGGTCGTCTGCCTACTGGCAGAATTCCAGGCGGGAGATGTTTTCTTTTTGCTGGATAGGGTTGTCAGCCATACGCGAACAGTCAGATAAGACAGGAATCTACGGTTTAAAGAGGATTCTGAACGACGACAAACATCCATGACACTCGAACCCGAAGCATCGAGAGCCAGAGCGCTAGTCACTCGGCCATCAAATCTCTATAAGATTTTGCTACATGTTAATTTAGCATAGTAATTTTCATAGAATATCATTTTTTATTCATTTCATTTTTGAATATATGCATCCTCTACAAAGAACAAGGATATCTCTTAAGTTAGTGCAAACACTGAACTTTTAAAGATGTAGAAATTTTTTGTTATCCAAAAAATGCTTTTGTAGATATGAAGTTCATGAATGTCGTTTAATTTATTTCACAGATTCGTCTAAATCACATAGTAAAGATCAGAGTACATAAAATTACGGTAAAGAATTAGGAGTCAGCGTAAAAAGTTATCTTGGATCAATAATGAAAGAAGTACTGATGGAAGATCAGAGTCGGGATGTTTTGTTTTTACTCCCCACTCCATATATATATATATATATATATATATATATATATATATATACGGGGGCTGAATGGCCGAGTGGCTAGCGCTCTGGCGCTCGGTACCACAGGTTTCGGATTCAAGTCCCGGCGGTGCCATGGATGTTTGTAGTGGTTCGGAATCCCTTTTAAACCGTAGGTCCCGGTCCTAGTAGGATCGTAGAGCGTTGCGGGAGCATTGTTACTCCGCGTCCGTGGCTTATCTTCAAGTTACACGCACCCCCTGGGTAATGCAAAGTGAGTAACATCTGTGCAGCTCTTGCCTTAAGGCATACAATACCAAGCTGTCTGTTTGTCAGCTGCATTAGAACAAAATATATATATATACACTCAAGAGCCAAAACATTATGACCACCCCTACATTTTGCAATGAACTCGCCTGGATGACGTGGAAGGCGCGTGATCAGGTGGAAGTGGTATTTAACTTAGTGGCATCCATGCCAAGGCTGGTTGAAGCTGTGTTGCGCGCCAAAGGAGGGCCAACTCGTTATTGACAGGTGGCCATAATATTTTGGCTCTTGAGTGTATATATATATGGTGAGCATTAGGGTGCCGTTGGTGAGCATTAAGGCTCGTTCACACCGAGGCGAAAGACGTGAAGATGCAAGAGGCAAGCGACTAAATTTTTTCGACCCCTTCACAGCGAAACGTCAGAAATAGCATTACGCATAGTGAAAAACCGCTTGAAGTTGAAAGTTGGTCTACTCCACGCGGCGAACTGCAAACCGGTTTCAGGCGACCGCGGTGAGGTCAAATTTTGGTCGCTTGCATCTTGTCGCCTTGGTGAGCACGAGCCTTTAGGGTTTAATCCGCTGGCGGCTTTGTTGTTAATATTGTTTCAAAAAACGAGGAGATTCGATGGCGTTTGGGATGTTCAGCATCTTGCCTCATGAGTCGGACTATCTGATGGGTGATTTCCGTGTTTTCTGCTATACGATGAGCAAATGCGGGATAATTCCCCCGTAAAGTCCTCCAGAAAGGCACAGCCCTTCTTTTTCAGCCATTCGGAGCCAAGTCAGACTTCTACCTACGGATGCACCATCCTAACAGAAGCTGCCCCTTTCCCTCCATCCATGAGTATTAGATTACTCATAGGATGTCCGTCTCGCACTGATTATAGATAGATGAATGCCGCTTTGTTGAAATAGGCGGTATATTAGTCATAATTTGATAAAATCACCTTCAGTTCAAAAATAATGAAAAAAGCATAAAATACAATATGGATTTTGGTATGTTTGATATGTCAAATATATAAATGAAATAATTTAAATGTCTCATTTAAAAAAAAAAGTCTAAAATCTCTCGTATTTCACTCAGTATAATGCTGTAATCTGTCGTTTTATCGGGAAGGGGGGTAAGTTATAATATGATCATTTTGTGCACACTTTAAGCTAATTAGATCGGGACCTACGGCTTAACGTGCATTTCGAACCACTCACAAACAACCATGCCACCACCAAGATTCGAACCTAAAGCCTGTGGCACCAAAGACCATATAGCTAGCCAATTGACCATAAGGCCACAAGATATAATACGTGATTTTATTTCGGTACTAATTTTACTTAAATTTTTAAAAATATGTTATTCAAATTAATAAAATGGAACTTATTTTCTAAAATTCTGGGGAGTAAAGATTTCCTATTTCATGCAGTAGACCTGACATCCCTTGTAGGAAAATAATTTTACTGAAAAACAAACTCTTATTTTATATTAGTATTTCTCAGAATATCCAAGCTTTGTAAGATAGGGGAAGAATTAAAAAAAAAAAAAAAAAAAAATTCTTAAATTCATTAACAATTAAAAATATTTATAAAAGATATTTCTCTATTTTGGGTAAATAAGCCGAAGCTCAATAAAGATACAATTTAATTAAAAAGAAATAGGCATCCGAATAAAATTCACCCATGCAGAACCGGAGTTCTCAGAAGGAAAAACGCGGAAACGATTTCTTTTTTTTGTTGTTGTTGTTAATTTTCCCTCCCTTCCTGGGAAAATCGGAAGTGAGTAAACAACAAAAAAAAAAAGAAACGTGATATGTTTTTACTCCAAGCGGGCAAGGCGAGTGTGTTTGGTTCAGTAGTGTTCAAGTAATCTGTCTCATAGCCATCCATTTCTCGATCAGAGTACCTGTACACTTTCAGCTTTCACGTTATTCGCTGGCTGCTACTTGGCAGCGAAGGTCTGGTAACCAACGAAAACCCCGACGACGATTCGCATTGGCGCATGGCCGACCTCAACTTCTTTTTCGTGACGTCATCAATTTGTTCCCACCTACGTTTTCATCCACTGTATCTCATTCCGCACACCAATTCACACCAAAACATCTATTACATGATTACGAACAATCACAACAATCCACTTCCACCGCGCTCGGCATCTCTGACCCACACTTAAAATTAAATAAAACTGATTATAAAACAATTCTACGGTAATGACGTCACTTGTCGTTGCGGTAAAGCACTCCCTGAAACAGCCAATGAGAACCCCGTCGGACATTGGCATGTTTCATGACGGGTGAGTGTTTTCTGAATATTATTTTGCTGATAAAATTTTCAGGGTAAACACGTAGTACAGCTGCTCTGAATCGTACGAACGATTGAAATTACGGTTTTCATTTACAAATCTGTTTATCCGATGAATTCCGCTCATTAGATCGGTGAGACAGTTAATAATAGCTACTATCGCCAACCGTGCCTCTCGCCACTTAATGCTAGTCCTGACTTTGGGTGTAGATGCAGCTGTGCTTATGTTAAATGTTCCTTGATTTTATTTTTAAAAAAATCCGTAAACATCAATAACTTATTTGGTTTTTTTATGAATAAATTTGTGGATCATTAATTGTGAGTGGTTTTTAGTCGCTGATTTATTAATTGAAAGCTGCAACGATGTCAAACTATTGGAACTCTTTTTAAGGAACACATTAACCTCTATGCAGAATGTAGTGTTTATGGCCGCCATAGATATTGTTGTAAAGCGCAGTTGATTTATGAAGAAGTAAACATTGAGTTTTTTGCTTGTAGCTGATCGCACATCCCACTCAAGTGACTTTATTTTTAACATCAGGATCGAGTTAAAATAAGTATGTTCAGTTTTCAATGCTTTTTTTTAACGAAACAGTGAGTTAAATTTGTATTTTGTGTTTGTTCAATGTTAAACGTTATTTTTCGAGCGTACGATTTGGAGCAGCTTTTCACATGTTAAATATGATGTATTTTAATGGATTCATTGATTATGCAACTATATTTAATTACAAAACTAGGTAAATTTTTAATATTTAATGCTATGATTAATGTAAATTAAAGTGTTTACATATCAGTTGTGTAATAAATACAAACGGAAAACATGGATTGTTTTTAATTATGCATTAACTATTTTAACAGAACAGGCAAATAATATTTAAATGCTTCTGGAATTGTAAAAGTAGTTGATAGCATTTAAATCTTTTATTATATTGTATATACTCGATATTTATATGCCCAAGCAAAAGCTAAATCATTATTATCATTATGAAGTTTATAGGCGATAACAATATTTACTATTTTTTTTATCAAAAAACATTTTTGGACTTTTAATTATTCCAGATTTTACATATTTTAAATAATCGTTTTTGATTATTTCATTAAATTTACGATTTCTTCAAAGTTTTACTTTGGTAACCTTTATGTAGTTCGCAAAATGTAATCTGAATTTTGATTGTTTTTAAATATTGTTTTTGATTACTAACATTAAACTTTCATTGGACTTAAATTTGCTTTGCTTTGCTACTGAATGAGAGTATTATTATTGTACCCTAAATAAATAATTATTTTTGGTGATGCTATTTTTAGTTAAGGCTTTATTTTTACTTACTTTGAAATCTGTTATCCCATGCCTTTGTTATTTTTAGAAAGAAAAAGAAAATAAAAGAGTATTAAATAAACATATTTTTAGATAATTTCCCATTTTAAGATACATATTTCCAGATTTAAATTGCACAACTAACCCTTACTGTCATTCACTATCTTTATCTATAGGTTTTAAAATTTCTGTATAGTAATAAATGTTATGAGAAATTTTGCTTGAAATTCTTTAATGCTTTTTTTTTTCTTTTGGAAAAAGATAAGTGTTGTTATAATTTTTAATTCATTATTTTATCTAGTCATTTAATTGTCGTGTTTTCTTTCTGCAAATATTGTCAGTTTAGATCATAGTTATTTAATCTTTAAATTTTACATTTTGCATATAAATTACCAATAAGTTCATAATTGTTTCTCCTTTTCGTAGTAGTTTTAATTATTTATATTAATATATAATTTAAAAGCATTAAAAATTTTTGTTTAAAATCTTAAAATTGTATTTTTGCAGGAATTAAGTGTTTATTATTAAGTAAGTTAAATTTTTCATCAACAATATTTTTTTTTTAACATTTATGTAGCTTTCATAAATATAACATTTTTATATTATTTTATGGAAATCCTAATTTAACCTAGCCTTGAGTTTTTAAATGTTTTATTGTTGAAGAAAGTTGCATCATCAAATCTAGTCATTGAAAAAATTTCGATTCCTAATTCCCTAATGATGAATATGCTCTTTTACATCCATGAGTTATTCCATGGATTGAGATAAAGAATATAATTGAGGAAAATTCTATTAGTTTAAATATCCAAGTTTTAATAATTGTTTCGTTGTGTTTATGAGTCATTGCGTTATACAGACATATAATTTTAAGAGTATGTAAAATCATTTAATTATATGATAGTAATAAATAAAAAACATGATTTTTAAAAAATAATCATGATAATATTGTATAGATTTTAATTGAAGCTGATTTGATGACTTGTGATGCAGTTGAAGTTTACAAATATTAAAACTTCTCTGACATGTTATTAAATAAAATAGCTTTAAATACACTGAATATTGAATGAAATTTTCTTTTTTGTTGCAAATATAATTAAGTAGAAATCAGTTAAATAGATTGTAGGGGAAAAACAATGTTAAATTATATTTTTTAAAATAGTCTGATTTTTATCATGTTTTGTTGTATTGCCTAACTAAATGCTGTTGTAATATTTTTAAATGTAATACTTTGAATTTTAAAAAGTACTTCTTAAGATACTTTGAATTGTCTTCCATTTACGTTGAATGAATTCATATTAAATGTCATGATATAAAATAACAGTTCTAATAGGTAAAGCATATTTCCTTTAAAGCATTTAGTTATGCAGTTTTTGAGTATGTAATGTAATCTGTATAACAAAAAATCTAGAAATGTGACAAATACTGGAAATATAATGTATATGGTTCATTTTATTTTTTAAAATTTAATGATGATTTAACTTTCAGTGAGTTAGATTTAAAATTTCGATTTCATTGTTTTTTAAAATTACTATGAATTAATTATGAATCATTATTATATATACTACAATGAATTAGAATTGTTAAACAAATAAAAGTTACTATATGTAATAATTAAAAGAAAACAGTAAAATATTTCCGTTCGAAAAATTTCAAGCCTTAAATTATTTGTTATATAACAGTGTAAAATATTTAAAATGTTAACATCATTAAGCAAAATCATTCTTTTTCGCTTTATATTATATATCTATTTTTTTCCCATCCAGCTTACATATATATTTTTGATTATTAATGTTACATGTTTTACTTTTTAAATAAAAAAAAATATAAAAATATGAAATAATCACTGCACATATTTTACAAGTAACAAATTCTAATCATTGGCATGTTTTTTAAAAATCTTATAAATAGGATATGTTTAAGTATCGAGAAAACATTTTATGGTTGGAAAAGTTTTTGTTGAAAGTTTCTGAAGTAAAAGTTAAAGTAATGTTTGCTACAAATTAAAAATAGTATTTTTATTTGGAGTACATTTCTTCAATGCATAAAATCCTTAATGAAGCCATATTATCAAATTATAATTAAACTCTTAATTACATTTGCAATGAAAAAGAAAATTTCATTTAATGTCCAGTACATTTAAGCTATTTTATTCAATAACATATCAGAGATGGTTTAATATTTGCAGACTTAACTGTATCACACGTCATCAAATCATCTTCACTTAAAAACTATACAGCATTATCATGATTATTTTAAAAAATCATGTTTTTTATTTATCACATCATATAGGATTTTACATACTCTTATTTTGCACGTTGTTTACAAATAATACTGTTGAAGTCATGATTTATGAAACATTATTTGTATTATAATCTAAACCGAGTTTCAATATTTAGTATAAAATAACTGTCTTAATATTTCTTTAGTTGATCATAGTGTATAAATTTTATTTTTATATTAAATATAATGACTTTTAATAGGAAATTTTACTTAAAAAAATTGTTTAATTGCAATTTACAAATTTTATAATGGTTTTCCATGAATATTTGAAATCACAAGAAAGAAAATGGGAGAAAGAAGAAGGCTCAGTTTAATGGTAACAGCAATAAAAATTTATGCAATGTGAATGTTGAGAATAGATAGATGATTTTGCAGTGATTGAAAAAGCTAAATAGTGCAAAGAATATAATATAAATTGAAAACATTTTGTTGTCATTAACAAACAAGATTGCATTAAGTTCAATCTTTGGTTTGTTTATGCTCATATTGGATTTTTTAAATCTTTCAGTTATGCAGACACGTGATATTCAAAAGTGAAGGCAGGGTGTTGCATCTGACATCCCCTGCCCTGTTATTTATTTTCATGTCATCAATGTTCTTGCGTATTTGGATCAGTGTCCATAATGGACACTTCTGGTTTAGTATGAATAAAATGATTCACAATGAAGATAAAAGTAAGCAAAGTTATGAAAGTGAAAGCTTCTTATTCAAGTCAACGTGAAACTGTAGTAACATCTAGCTTCAGAGGTAAGCAGTCGGCAATTTTTAATTAATGACTGCATATTATCGATACTGTGTATTAATGACTATATATTATCCTTTTAGTACCACATTTTATAAAATTGTTATTAAATTCTGTTTAAAGTGTAAAACTTTAAATTTGCAATTGGCAGTTACAACTCGGTGTTGGCTAGCTTCAATTGAACTATGCATATTTTACCTAGTTAATTAAGAAAGACAAAAAAAAGAAACTCAATGAAGAAATTCAGATAAAAAAAAATTTTGTAAAAGAATGTAATTTGTAGTAAATATAAACAAAAATGACCTCAATATGTAATAAATTTTTTAAATTTTGTTTAATCGAATACAAATTTTATCTGTATAAATAAAAAGAAAAAAATAAATAAATTTGAATTTGTCTTGTATTGTTACTTTTTTTTTATCCAATAAATAGGGGTTTATAAGTGTTTTAATCATTGTTAATATGTGAAATTTAGACATTTTAATATATAATTAACAATTTTTTTAAATGTGTTGCTAATAATTTAAAAAATTTGATGACAATAAATTTTGTCATTTTTTGTGTATTTATAATTTGATTTTTATTGATCATCAAAATAAAATTTAAAATTTTATTGATTTTCAAAGTTCAGTCTAATAGAATTTAATTTAAAACTAGTGTTTGTTATGATAAAACATTTTTATATTCTAAGTATCCATTTTAATAATTTTTTTATATACTTTGCTTTGTCATTTTGCTACTATGAAAAATCAGTAGATTGTAGGAGCTTTTCTGATTAAGTGCATGAAGTGTAACATCCACTTTAATCTTATTGCATCTTTTTTTTTATTTCTAAATCTACTATTTCATTCTATCACTCATAAAATATTTTTGTGTTATGATTGCAAAAATGTTTTAGAATTTAATATTAGGGTTTAAAGGATGTATTTATTTATTATCTGTTTCAAATTTTGCAGTTATGCTTAGAATGTTTAAATATTTGTTTTCTTCAAATGTTTAATGTATATTTCTTGTTATTGAAAATTTAATTTTTTGGATTATATTATATTACTATAATCTATATTTTTTCTTATATTATATTTTTGGATTATATATTTTTTACTTTTTGTTATCTAATTTTTATGGCTCTGTTTGGAATGAAGATGTTTGATTATATTTTTCAAATAAGGTTATATACTATAGTATGCTGTTTAATTTGTAAAAGCAATATGCTAAATATTTGGTACTTTTCCAATTAGCTGGGTTTGTTTTTATATCAATTGTATAATCAAAGCAATAGGCTAAATCACCAAAAACAGTAGCATAACACAATTGTTAAATGAATAAATAATCGTTAGCATTTCCATCTTATATGTTATATAAATTTTAATGAAAATAATAATAGATACAAATAAAAATAGAAACAGAAGTTCTTGATAAAAATCAAATTATATTATTATAGAGGTAAATTTAAAAAGCTGGCAGGAAATTAGATTTTTTTTTAATAGCTGAAATTGTTTTCAATTTTGAATGAAAACAGCCACATAGATGGTATGAATCAATGATGGTGATCAAGTATGAATTTAAATGACAACGAACTAATATGCTGCTGTTTTATTTTGCCATTATGTTCTATCTCATAATTGCTTAACCATTTGTATGCAACATCTGGTTTTGGAAATTTACTATCAATTGATTAGGAAATGTATATGCTTTTGTATCTTTCATTTCCTTACTTTTATATAACTCAAAGACATACACTTTCATTTGCAATGTTTTCTTTAATTGTGGCCATGTAACAAAAGATTCTTTAGTTTCTCAACATATTTATTACATTTATTATTTATTTACTCATTTTCAGTGAAAGCCATACTGTACCTCTCATTTTTAGCTATAAAACATGAATATTCTTAGGGAGAACTGGGACTGAATAGTGGAATTTTTTTTTATTATTAAGATATTGTATAACTTGACTATTTTCTTTCTAAGAAATAAAATTGGGTTGTGTATGCATAATTTTTGCCAAAAGGACTTATTATTAGGCATGCTCTTTATTAATATTATTGAATGCTTTACTTAACTGATTGGTAGATATAAAGTTTTTAAGGGAATTTTTTTATAACCATTAATAATGATGTATTGTTAGGAATAAAAAATGCTTTAGCTAATGAGATGTTAATGATAAATAAGCAACTGATCTAAATTTTCCATAAATCAAAAAGTTTCATTTACTTTTCATATTTTTGTCAATTAAGAAGATAACTTTAATATAAATTAATGAAAACAAAAAGAATGATTAAATACTTGTTTTCATTGTATATTAAATTTCTTATAATTAACTGTTGAAAATTGTTATTTTTTTTTTTTTTAAAGTAATGCATCATTTTATGAATTTAATTTGTTTTACATTTATATCACTAAGTTGTTTTATTGTTGCTAATTTTATTTATCTTGGTCTCTTAATTTAAGCATGCAGTTTGGCGATGGACGATGGAGGTCGTTGTTTGCTTGACGTGATAAAGTAAGATCATTTTCCTGTAAAATACATTATTCAGCGATAATGATTTTAGAAATAACAATGAAAATTTTAATTTTTTTATTAAAAGATATGCATTATTATGTATATAATTGGTATAGTGTAAATATAAATTTTTATGTCTCAAATCTAATGTATTTGTAGCTTGTAAGTTTCTCAAATTCTGAGTTTATATCCTAAATTTCCACAAATGTTGCAAATTTTAACCACTCTTAAAAAAAAATCTTTACTGAAAGGATTTTCTGTAAACTCTCCAAATGGATCCTTCATTAAAAAAAAAAAAAAAAAAAAAAAAAAAACTGGGAATATATTGCTATCAAGCTGTTTTTCTTTTAAAGATTGCATTAATAATGATTGGAATTTTACAATTGGATTTTTTCTTGTCTTTATTAACCCCTTAACAGTTTTGCCAAAACACCGCTCGGATGTGGCGAAATCTTTTTTATATATATTATCTACTATGAGTTTACCTGCTCAATACCAATGCGAGCAACGTATTGATAATAGCACAGAACTAAATTTAAAATGTTTCCATTGCACTTTTCACAAACATTTTAATGCATTTCTAAATCTAAAGGTTTCTTTTTTAAAAAAAATCTGGAAATGGTATAATTTCAATTTTCATTAGCTTAAGTAATATTGAGTTAATAACACATAATTATGTGTGTTATATGTTGTAAAAGCAGTATGTTAAATATTTTGATTTATTTAAATAGTTATCATTAATTAAGAAGTATTCAATAATCTAAAATTGTTAATCAATAAGAACACTGCTTATTTCTTATTCAAAATCAAACATGAAAAATTAAGTTATATTTAACAATAATTTAAAAGTATTTATTTCACTATTATAGTTGTAAAAATCAAAATTATTAATTCCATAATTAATCTTTCAGTACTGGAATTCTTCATATTAGTTTTTATATGTCTTAAAAAAAAAAAAATTTTTTTTTTTCAGTGATCCAAAATTGTTGCAGTCATTCTTAGAGAGTGGAAGTGATGAAAATTCTAAAGTAAGTAATATTGATTTATAACAAGTCTTATTATGAGCAACAAAAAATTAACTTTTTCCATACATTCCAATACTTCTGAATTTTCAACAATTTTCTTATCAGAAAACATTTTATAGATTTTAAGACATCAAAAGCATAATAATTGTATATTGCTGTTCTTCATCTATAACAGTATAATAAATTATTTTGTCTTAAGGCTCATTTGTTCAGAGGCATAACGTGGCGAAGCTACAAGCAACAGAGAAGAAAGTTATTTTAACCGTTTCTCACATATACATCAAAAATCACTTTACGCCAAGTGAAGTTCCAGTTACTTCTTCTAGATGACAGTTTTGATTCTTTTTCGAGTATAGAAAAAGCTCACTAATCTCTTTTTATATGACACTCTTCCAGTTAAGACTAACCAAGATTACAGATTAATAAAATTGATCATAACAAAATTATCACACATTTATCTTTGTTAACTTTAACAAAGCAGGAGAAAAATATTTAAAAACCAGAGATCGCAAAGGAGCCTTAGATAATTTAATAGAAGAAAAGAGGCTTTTTGACATGGAAAACTTCATAAATTTCATGTAATATTCTTAAGCTTGAAACAATCGTTCATGCATGTAATGTTTAAAAATATTAGAACTATTATATTTAATGTTTTATGGTTTATCTTATTATTTTATGTTGAAATGTAACTTGAATAATAATAACAAACAACAAATGTAACATGCATGCACAATTTTATGAAGACCTTACACTGAATATGAATAATTATATATTTGAATATATTTTTGTAATAATTTTAAGCCTAAAACATTCATTAATGCTATTAATAATTTTTAGGAATTATTTATTATTTATATCATTAATAATTTATACAGAAGTAAAGATAAAATTACTCAACTTTTTGTCTATTTTAAATCTGATTTTCTGCCAGGCATTTCTTCACATATATTTATTTTTATGTTTTACATTAGTTAAATCATATATATGAGGATACTTCTGTATCTCATTTATTAAAAATTACTCAAATGAGAGAGACATTTTAATTAAAATGCAACACACAGGAAAAAGAAAAAATTATCCAACTACTTCAAGAACAAATCATAAGATAAACATTAGTAAAATCTATTCTATCTTTATTTGCTCAATCGAAATCGCATGACTCTGCAAGCAACTTAGAGTGATAGCTTGAGACATAAAATGCTGAGGCTTATGATTAGTCAATTCTTTATGCTTCGTCGCTTTAGGCCTTTGTGTGAAGTAGCCTTTAATATATGGCTGTTAATTTTTTTTTAATCCAAAGTTTTTAATTTATATAGCTTAGAAAAAGTTCTTAATTATTAAATGCAGTAATTTTAATTTTTCCTACTGACGTTTCCCTACTGTTTTTCGTCTAAAATTTTTGTGTCCCTTTACTTAATATCGCTTTTTGAGCAACAGATTTTTAAGTATGGAAATTGTTATTTTATTATTTTTGAATATTAATTTAATGCTTTAAAATCATGTTTGCTTTATTTTGTGAAGTTATTTAAGATTAAAATTATTGTATGATTTTTATATACAGTATCTTTAAATGAAATGAGTTGCTTTAAATGTTATCAATATATTGGAATAGTGTGATTCCACAGTATGTGCATATTTTGGATATGATATTTGCAATGTTTAAAATATATTTTCATAAGAAACCGAATTCGGTGATTGATATTTTTTACAACAATGCTATGCATCAATATTTAAAGATTATATGCAGCTTTTCTAAAGCTTGATTATGGTATTCTCTTAGAGGGATTTTAGAGATTTAATTTTATATATTCAGCTTTTTCTTTCTGCACGTCTTTGATCTTACCTGTTCTTTGTATGGTTTTTCTTTTTTCCAGTGAGAAAATCATTCAATTAATGTTTTATTTCCTTTTCATTTTGGCGTGTTTCATATTTCACTAAATTTACTTTTAATTTGTCTTTTAATACAAAACCTATTTGTACTTCATAGAATTTTATGTCACAATCAGACTTCAAGCATTATTTTTACACACAAAATTATTATTACCAAACATTGAAAATATTTTCCTCTTTTCTTATAACAGAATTGACATATTTCTTAAATATTAATGTATTTAGATTATATTCAAAAGAACTTAATTTGTCATGTTTGCAACATTCCAGGCATAATGAATTAATAAAAATAGTAATCATAAAAATGTTAGAATTTTTTTTTTATTCACAATTGTAAAGTATCATCAATAGACTGGTAAGTGAATTTTAAAGTTACTGAAAGTACTATTGGTTAATTACTTTGCAGATATATATATATGTATATGTACGTATGTACAGTAAAATATTCAGAATAATAATATAATGTATGCAGAAAGGAGAAATTCAAATGATATTGATCATATCTGCAATTTAAAAATTGGATATTTTTGTTTATTATTTGTATTATGCTTTTGTATAAAATTAAAGTTAGATCCTAGTTTAGCTCATCCCTTTTCAACAAATTGGTTTACACAATGTTGTATGATGTTTATAAAAAAATGGATAGCAAGAAATTCCAGCAAAAAAATTGTTTTTTTAATTTTTGAAAATAAAAAAAAGTTAAATATTAAATTGCATTCAATTTTAAGTTAACAAATACAAGAAAGTTATGATTGAATGGTGCTTGAATATATGCGACAGGGCTAAAAATGTAAGAAAATTGTTCCAACTGCTTATTTGAATAGTACAATGAACATATCTATCTGCAATTTGTATTGATTGTGATGTTTGTAAAAGGTGAATATAGCGCACTGCTGTGCGATAAATAAAGCTGTGGATCCATTTTGGGAAATCCAGATCAAGCCATTGAATGAAGGAGTATAGTTGGCCAGTTTATTTAGCTGGGATATTAATTGCTAAACCTTTGAGATTGCCATTAGATTAGGAATTTTTCTACCTATTATTTCCCAATTTTCTGATACTTGTGACTTGCAATTTTTAATTGTAAATTTTATTTGTTTTAATTAGGACATGTTATTATTGCTTATTGGGCATGATTTTGAGTCTCCCATTCTTTCTGTTTCTTACATTGAGATGAGTTGAGCTAAATACGAATTTACCAAAAACTTAAAAATTTATACATATTAAATTAATTTTAAACTTGAAATAATATTTAATGTTTAGATAAATAAAGAATTTCAAGATCTCGGATTCATAATGCTGTGGAATGAACATTATCATTGATAATATAGCTGAATATATGGGGCAGCCATAATTTTCCTTGTTTGGTGGAGATATTTGCAGTTAAAACTAATGAATGGAATGAAACCTACTATAGAAGGAATAGGGAAATAAATTTTGCAAAAAGAAATTAGTACTAAGAGAGACCAAAAGGAGGGATTTTGGCACTATTGGAATCAATAACTGAAGTAAACATGCAAAAAATAAATTTCATTAATGCCCAAATAATAAAAAATACACATTGATGAAATGAATGGCATACAGCATGAAATTTATAGAATTTTTATTAATCAACATTAGGATTCCCTGAACCATTACAAAATTTTCAATGTGCTTGCTTTCCCCATCTACAAGGTATTGCATCTTATGTACAAGGTTCTCTACTGTTCAGTGTAAACTCCTCATTTTTATTTGTAATAGTTCAACATATTCCCTTTCAAATAACACAGGTTTGTAGCATCACAAACATATACAATACAAACAATTAAAATCTTCTATTGGAAAACACATTTTTTTTTTTTTAAAAAAAAACATGCTCCACATGCTTTTCACAGTCTGTGATGGAATTTGGTTTAATTCCTGTCATTAGTTTTAACAGCACATGCCCCCAAACAAGTAAAAGTTATGTTATGGCCATCTTGTATATTGTCTGTAGATCGTCATTTGTAATGTCTCACGACGAACTAACAAATCTATTTGATGCCTTTATAATTATTTAAAATAAGTAATTTATTGTATATTTATGTTTAATTTTTTGTAAGATTTAATTGCATGCATTTTTTTTTAATAATTTCGGCTCCCTTTTTATGTTTTTGTGCTTTTTGGTCTGTTTTCAAGTGTGCATGCATAGGAAATTTTATAATTAAATATGAAAGTGGTGTCACATTTATTAAGTTGATAATATATTTTTGGTGATGCAACTTTTGAGAAATAAAAATTGCATAATTAACTTTAAAATGGCATAAAATCTTTTGTTCCTGCATTTAATATAAAACAGAAATGGTTATTGTAATTACTGTGATGTATAAATAATACATAGCTACTTTATTTTCATGAGATATAGTCATAAATCTTATTTATAAATTAATATGATGTTTTTATTAAGCCTTAAATATGAACTGTGTAATTTTAAATGCTGACTTTTTTTTCTTCTTTAATTTGTAAGGTATTGAAAAAAAGAATAAGCTGTAGTAAGTGAATGTTGCTTTTGCTTTGTATTCCCATGCTTTTACATATTCGAAATTTGTGTATGTTTCTAAAGTGATAATATTAAACATTCCAAAAAATCCAACTCTTCAAATTCTTTTTTTTTTTTTCTTTCTTAATGATTTATAGCAAAAAAAAGTATCTGAAAGTGCTAAATGGATAAAAATTAATTCAAAGCAAAAATTGTGCTTATGATTTTTATCTAATGTAAATAATTAAGAAGTTTAAAAGTTCAATGGGAAATTCTATGTTAAGCACGTATCATGAAATCACTTTTTTAAATTTGAGTACTATTGTGCTACATTTTTCAATATGTCAGCTTTATCATCATCAGCATTACATAAAAAAAACATGCTTGTTAGTATTTATTTACCTACTTTTATAATGTTAAAAAAGACAAAGCATATGCCATAAATCTTGCAGAAAACCAAATTTATTTTCTGTAATTAAAAAGACACCATTCCTATAATAATCTAGAATTTATCGCGAGATCAAACTTTTTATACACTTGAAAACAGATTTTTTTTTTTATCCCCTGTTATGATTTCTTTTTATTTTAATTTTTGCTTTGTTTTATTTTCCACTTTCAGATATAGATGCCTTGATATTTAAATCTTTCACCTTTAAATTTTTCCTAATGAGCGATTTTCATAATAATGAAATTCAAACCGAAAAAAATACATTAGGTAGTAGGCAGGATGTGAGATCTACCACAAACATCTTTTTCGAATCATTACGAGAAATAGATTTTTTGGAGGTAAGAAAAAAAATATAAATTTTTTGTGATTAAGTAGTCAAATAATTGAATTGATTACAAGTTTTTAGATAAAAAATGGTTTCTAATGCATATCACTGAGCAATTGGAAGTTTTTTTTTTTTTCTGCCCATATTACTTCCCAAAATGAGTACATTTTTAATGAATAATTTTGTATTCAAATTGATTATATAAATTAAAATCAGCAGTCAAAACTGTTACAAGTATGAATTTCATTAATTTTTGATAATTTTTAGTATAACAAAATTTGGCATCTGTATTTAAAGTTGTCTTTTTTTAAACAAACGTTTAAAAACACTTGGCAGTAAAAAAGCCAAGAAAAGAGCATGCATTTTTTTAATACTTACATTTTTATTTATGTTTATAGCTCAGTTTTTTATGATATATTTTAAAATATGATAATAATCCTATATTACATTAATTGGGATAAAAAAAAAAATGTCCCTCATTTGTTTTCAATTATTGTTCCTGTTTGAGCAACATACAAAGCACAGCTTTGCTGTTCTTGGTTTCTTTTTGATAGGTTGAATCACTTCTAAAAAATGTCTTGCAGTATCATATTAGATTCAGAAAATTCTCTGTTTTTTTTTTTTTTTTTTTTCTTCTTCTCGTTCACTATTCCATGGTTTCCTATCAGGCAATCAACTAAGTCAAGTATAAAATTAAAATGAGAGTGTTTTTCACTTTTTACATTTATTCTATACCACAAGCTTTCTGGTATAAAATAAATGCATTCCATAGTAATATATCAAAAGATGAAAGAATATTTTTATATTTTTTGGTGAGATCTTGATCTGTTTTATCATTATCTCCCTTAGTATTATTGTACCACATTGTTTCTCTTGGTTACTTTTTGACTTCATTGGTGGAAGATGACACTTCAAGAATTTCAGAATTGTGTATAGTAGATTATAGAGTTTCTGATGCTCTGTGTCACAGGTTTTGAGTGCAGGTCCCAGCGATACCATGAATGTTTGTAGTTGTTCAGAAACAACTTTAAGCTCTAGGCCCCTGTCTAATTTGACTGTAGAGCGTTGGACATAAGACTGATGACCCTATCTCATAAAAAAAGAAAACATCCTCAGTCTCGAAATCTACCATCAGGCAGACTGCCTTAGCCCACCACGGGGGTATTGTGCCAATGAAGATGAAACCTTGTTATTGATCCATTTGATGATGCATACCTGTCTTCTTTGGTAAACATGGATTTTGCCTTCTTTGAGTTTATTTGGCTGCAATTCTTTAAGAATGCTTTTTTTGCTAAGTTTGAGTGTTTCATACATATCCATTTGCTTGCTGAGAAGAATGTTTGCCTACTTTGAAGATGCATAAAAATTGTCTGTTGTTAGGCAATATCCTTTATTGAATAGTGACTGATATTAATTTATACAATTTGATTAAATAAAATACTACACCTGTCTTCATTGCAATTTTAATTTTAAATGTTAGTAATTGACATAAAGCTTAATTTCATATTATGTATTCATTTAAATCATTTATTTGTTCAATGTTCATAAGTTCTTGAGTAATATTCCTATTAAATTAAAAATTACAAGAATTTACATAGTCTTTATTTTAAATATACGTAGGTGCTTTATACAAATGCATTATGATTAAATTGAATATTTCTGTTATATCTGGCTATTTTATAAAATAAACTATGAAATCTGTTAAAGTGTGCAATAAATGGCTATACATTATCTAGTTATTCTACATAATAACTAGTTTTCTATAAATTAACTAATGATAAATGGGGTTTGATTGTTACCAAAAAAAAAAAAAATAAAATTAGAATAAAAAATGTAATATATGGGCATACATCGTTGCTACAACAAAGATTGCTAAATAGCACTTGAAAGCTCACTCTTTCTACATAAAAATTTTATAATCTTTGACTAATATCTGCACATACAACTGTGGCAAACTGGAGTGATTTCCTTACATTTGTCACTTCTTCATTTAGATTTTGTTTACAAAATTTTAACTAGGAACACGGATATAACTGTTTTATGTAGCTATTTCAAATTCCCAATGGGGGGGGATCTTGGTTCCTCTCCCTTCCCATAAAAGAACTGAAATAAGTTGGATCTCACCTCTGTCAACTTCAGGTATTGTGAATATGAATTGCAATCCCTATAGAGGCTTTAGAGTAAGATTTATCTGACATCAATTTTCTAGATTGAATTTTCAAACATTATTTAGGTATTTCTCTTTTTTGTCAGATCATTCAGCTTATTGAAGTATAATCTAGGCAGCTTGTTTTTAAATCACATTTTTATCTTACAGTTTAATATAGTATAATTTGTCAGCTCATAAAAAAACTAGTTATATCATATATAGGTTTACTTTAAAGGACTTCAATCTGTATTTCATAAAATGATAGATTTTATTCTTTTGTGATAATATATATATATTATCACTTTTTTGATTATTTATTTTTTATCATGAAATGTATATATATATATATTTAAATGAAGAATTAAAATATTTGATATGAAATTTTCTATGTCAGGTATTATAATAATGATCTGCTAAAAAAATAAAATAACAAATTTTTTTGTGAAATTTATTAAAATTTTATGCCTTAGTTATTGGGATTATTAAGGATTAATTACATCAAAGAAAATTAAATTATAAAATTTAAATTTAAAATTTTATTTTAAGTGTTCACATTTAAAAAAAATATTTTGTTTTTAATAATGTATTTCTTTTAAAATTGTTTAAAATGAATAAATTACTATTAAAAAAATTGCATTAAAATTATAAAATATATACATCATAGAAATTTTAAAGCAATAATTTTCTAAAGTACTATTAAGTATTATTTTATTTCTCTTAAAACATCAAACATATTAGTCCTTTTTTCTTCAAATTATATAATAAAGAATTTTTAGATTATGTAAATTGTTTACATAAATATATATTATCGTTTATTCTATTTTTGTTGAATTGAAATATCTGTTAAATCTGACATTGTTATTTGTTTTTTTATTAGTTATAAAAATATAAATATTTAAAAACTGTCTTATAATATGTTTTAAAAACTTATGTATGTTTGATTTTACATATTCTTCAAATTAATAAAAGTGTATGCATATATATATATATATATATACACACAATATACTTGTAAAGAAATTTATAATTAATGAGTAGTTTTTAAAATGGAATCATTTTATTTAAATTTTTTTTTTTTTTTTCCATTTCAGGATTTTCCTGATGGAACTTCTTCTGAATCAGCTGTTGAAAGCCCACAGGTGCCGAGGAATTCTCAGGCAGCTCATGCAAGTAATATTTCATCAGCTGATAACTTAATCGACCAGACAGAAATGGGGTATAGTTATGTTACTGACAACCAAGCATTGTTGTCACAAAGTGGAGTATATTCCAC
Source organism: Caerostris darwini (assembly GCA_021605075.1). Lineage (NCBI taxonomy): Eukaryota > Metazoa > Arthropoda > Arachnida > Araneae > Araneidae > Caerostris > Caerostris darwini. The sequence goes on from BPLQ01008277.1 coordinate 65,790, forward strand.
TTCCACTGGCTTAGGCGGTACATCTTTCATTTTGACTCCTACCTCAGTGGGGTCACAAACATACCAGCATGCATCATCAAGTGGTGCCACCATTCATCACCATCCGTCTACTACTAATAATGTAAATTTTCATCCCCATTCTCCAGCATCTGCGAGATCTGTTACGCCATCGCATAATATAAAGTCTCCTAATGTGGGTCCGTCTTCAGTCAACAGTATGCCTCCACCATCTCCATTACAACAAACAAAATCCCCAATGCCATCTCATACTCCTTCGCCTGTTCCTTCCTGGTCTCCTGTGGCTCCAGTATCACCTGCTGCCTCTCGGAATCAGCCCTCTATGCCTTCTGTTGCTTTTCAACAAACACAAAATCAAATACTACAAACTTCATGTAATCCTACTCAATATGTGACTGCTTTTACTACGCCTCAATCTGTTACACAAAAGTTAACTGTTCAGCAACAACAACAGCAAATATATCTTCAACAGCAAATCCCTCCAGCTTCTCAGCAGCAGACAACTCCTCGTTTAACTACTGTGCCTACTCCTGTAGTTACAACTGCAGCTGTTGGGGTTCAACAACCTGTGGTGCAATTAATCTCAGCACAACCATCAAATGTAGTTCAACCTACATCTAGGACGTCTCATAGCAATGTTCGTCCTATTCAGCCAAAACTACCCCCTCAAATTTTACCAAAGCCAGCTACAAGTAGTGCTTCAAATCAGTATGTATCACCTGCTTCAACTCCTAAACAAACTCAAACTATTCCTGCCACTACTGGGCAAAGAACTCTTGGAATTCAGTCTGGAGCTGCTCCTTTAGTAATAAATCAAGCACAACCTGGAATGTATTCAGGGCCGGGTACTATTTTACTTAACCCGATAATTCCAGGTGTATCAAACCAAATTCTTATTCAATCAAATCTTAGTAATTTAACTAATCTATCTTCTCTGTTTGCATTAAGGCCTTCTAATAATCCATCAGGGCAAACGCTGAATTCTTCAACAACACAAAATAATGCATTAATTGCAGCACTTCAAAATCCCAATCAACAGGCCATATTTGCATCTGCAAAGCAACCAATTCATGGTCAACAAACTATTATGATTCCTAATAACATAGCACATACTGGATTAGCACCTCAAAACATTAATTTGACATCTGCAGCAATACCAAATAGTGGCATTATATCTTCTTCATCCCAAGGGCAAAATTTTTTAAGAGGGTCAAATATTATTCTTGCACCAAATAGAGTTATGGGTGCTAATCAAGGTCTTCAGCTGCAACCTATACAAACTGCAAGTGGCGCTGTTTATGCTTTTGCTGGTCAAACTATTACAGTTCCAGGTCTGCCAACAGCATTAAGCAATACACAGCTAGCACCTGTGACTGTTCCCATGCATGGTGTGATGACTAGCCAAGGAATGATTTCTGGTTTGTCCCTCCAGCCTCAAGCACCACAGTCTGCCTTACAACCACAACAGTCTTTATTTGGTACCGCAGTTCCTTTTTCTAATCATGTAGAACAGCCATCACAAGTGATACAAGTGCCACAGCCTTTAGCAGCTCCTCAACAAGTTGCAACAAATCATCAAAGTCATCTTCAAAATCAGCCTCAGCAAATTGAACATTCTCCAGCCTCATCTCCACAGAAACCTAAAGTTCCAACATTAAATTTAGAGAAATTGATGAAAGAATCTGGCATAGTGCCATCTCCTGAATCTCAAATCATACAGTCTCCTGATTGTAATTCTCCAGTTGTGGAAGAACCAATTCAATCTCATCTTGATATGAATTCGTCACAACTAATTACAGCATTGCAATCATCACAGCAAGTTATTTTAGAGCAGGTAAATTATATTTGATTAATTTTGTATGGGCAGATTGTATTGACACGCAAATTCACATACAATGACAAATTGAAAAATGTTAGTAAGCAAGAATATATATTATTTTTATGCTTGCTTGCACATTAGTTGTTAACTTTTATCTTAAGTAATATTTTAGGAAAATATAGTGATATTTGATAAAATCGGTGTTCTTTAAATCTTTAAAATGTTTATCTTATTTATTTATCAACATGCAATTTTTATCTGTTTACTGAATTTTCTGTTGCTTTACTACATTTTAAGCTTTACTATCTTTTAACTGAGAGACATTACTTGAATTGAAAGAAATTATGAGAAAATTCTTAAAGTATTCAATTATAAAACCTCATGTGTGCTTGTAACAATATTATACTTTTTATGCTATTTCTCACAATTTGTTTTATTATCATTTTTTATAACTATTTATTCTATTTTTTTTAATGAGCAATGTTTAATTTCATTACTATTCTCCATTTTGCTATTGATTTTTTCCTTTTTTTTAAAAATCTGTTCAGTAATAATAGTATTAAGCAATTGTCTGTAAATTTAGAAATTGGTATTTATGATCTCAATGTGAAAGATAGTCTGTTATCGATATTACTATTACTCCTAAAGACAAATTCCCATTAATTATTTTTTAGTTTGTCAATTATTTAATAATATAGTAAAATACTTATATTATTAAATAATTGACACCATTTGATTGCATGATGTATAGTGCTGATATCATATGACATGATTCATACAAAGCTATACTAATATTGATATTTTGTTATAAACCTATTTTCTCTCTTTAGAAGATTCCAGAAGGCTTTCTATTTTCTTGAATGACATATTGAGTTTAACGTTGTTCAATTACTATTATTTAGTTCATTAAACTTTTTTTTCTTGACAATTTTGCTAATAATTTTTCTTGATAAAGTTACATGATTCATATATACATATATATATATATATAATTTTAAAATATGTAATTTCACTAAAACTTGGCAATACTGGACCATATTTGCTTGTATTTATATATTATATTTTGTTTTAATGTGTTTCTGAAGTCTTTTATATTTGAAATTAAAGAAACTCTTCTAACACATTTTGTTAGTTCTATGTGTTCTAAGAGATTATGACTTTTATTAATAATAATATGTTTCATATATTTATGTTTAATAATTCTGTGTGTGTTGTAACTTTTTAGTAAATATATAATTTGTTGTAAAATGTCTTTAGTTAATTGGATTGGATTTTTTTTTATTTTCTAGTCACCTGGTCATACTGTTATACCTCAACTTAAATTAGCTTTTGGAGATGGTAGTGTCATTTTGCATCAGCCAGCCACTCTAAATAATAATTCAAGACTTCAGCACTATATTTCTTCTGGTCAAATCCATGGAAGAACTGTTAACACCACTGTTGGATCCATAGTCCTTACATCATCGGCTTCTACTTCTGTGGTTTCAGTTCCTGTTGTTACTACTGAATCAACTTCTCAGAATCATTCCACTTTAATTTCGAGACTAAATGCTGCACCTGTAATTTCTGTTCCTGATGCCTCAACATTGGCTGTAACGACTAACATCGTGACCTCTACTACAAACGTGCCATTGACTGTTCAAAGCCTTAATGATGGAAACCCTAGTAGCTATGTTGTACAAAGGACAAATACATTAACTTCTACTAGTGATCGAGTGTTTGTTTCTGAGACTGTGCTCGCTACCCAAACCCATACTACGCCAGTGATCTCAACGAGCTCCTCTATTCAAAATGTACAAAGAATCAATCATTCTAATCCTGCTTTGCAGACTATTATTGTTTCTAATGAGCATAACGTAAGAACAGTACCACAATCTTCTCATACGGTTTTAGTCAGTACTTTGAGCTCACAAAATGCACAGCCTGTTCTCCAAAAATATGGTCAGCAAGACCTTAAAATTCAAGAAATTATTGATAGTGGTGCTGTTGTGCCAAATCATAATCATCCACATTCGTCCCATGTGCCAAATACTGTAAGTAATGTAAGTATTTTTTTTATTGTATTTAAACAACTCCTTAATATATATTTAGCATATCAAATGTATATTATCCCTAGAACTATGAGGCTTATTTATACTTTTCTTTTAAATTGCTTTTGCATCAGATTATGAAAATAAAATGTTTGCTATAAATGTTATTTATAAAGTTCTAAAATATAAATATTTATAAGAAATGTAAATTCTTAGAAAAAATAGACGTGATGAATGCCTTAGCCAGATTTTCAAATAAAGCATTGAAGAAAAAATTATCTGTAATATTAATATTTTAATTATTTAAGATTTATATTAAAATCATTTATAATATACAGAAGCTATATATCATACATAAATTGTGAAAATGTATCTTTATAATAAAATATAACAAAAATTGGAAAGTGTTTGAAAAATATATTTTACAATAGAAATATCTCCAATACAAATAATAAAAGAAGAAAGTTTGTAAAACAGATTAATTTTCTGTAAAAATATCTATTTAGTAAAAAGGAATTATGATACGTTCTGTATTTTTCTTGTCTTGTGTGATTTTAAGCAAAAAAAAATTGAGTGAATAAAAGCATAATTATTTAACATATTAAATTTTTTTTTTTTTTTACAATCTTATTTCATATTGCCTTTATAACATCATTTGTATGATAGTCAAGATATCTATTTACTTTGGGTAATTTAATTGTGATTAAAAATATTAAGTAAATATTTTCACTTAACATGGATATGTTTTTGTTAAAGCTTCTTGAAAAGATTCAGAAAGAAATCACTGAACTTAATTTTGTCAAGAATCGAACTCCTGAACAGAATAAAATTTTTCAATTACTTCAACAATTGAAACAGAAAGTTATGCAGAGCAATAAAAGTAAAGGAAATCGAAATCAAAATCAGGTAAAGTAGTCTAAATAGTTCTTCTATAAAGTTTAAATTTTATGCTTAGTTATTTTATGTACTGTAATTTCTTATCTATAATCCACAGCTCCAACTGACTACCAATTGTAATTTTTGCCTGGAAAAATTTAACAATTGGATTTGTCATTAAACAAATCTTTGATGATTTATGCTTTGGTAAAGAATGTCAATTGTTGTCTTGCGAAAAAATATTTTTACTGGGTTTAACTATTAAATTGACTACAAAATTAAGTCAAATATTTTAATTCTGATCTGTTTCTGGATTTCTGTTGGTTTTCTTTTAACTGTAAATTAATAAAAGTTCTGTTGTTACTAAAGTACTTAAACTTTTTTAACTTATATTTTCAATTAATTTCAATTTTTAAGAACGTGTTGAAATCAATAGTAATATTAAAAAAAATATTCATCATAAATTAATGTTGAAAACAAATATATGCATTTGAGAACTATGGTTAAAACAAGATGTTTTATTTTCCTGGAGTAAATTTAGTAAGTAGACAAATGAAATAAACCTTTAAGTATAAAAATTACTTTTAATTACATAAAAAGAAAAATAAGTATTGGAAGACTTGAAATTTGAAGATTTTCAATTCTAAATGGAATAAATTAAAAAAATAATTTTTTTAATAATTCAAAATATTGCCAGCAATTTGTTATTTTTGTATTTGCCGTAGAGAAAAATTTCGACCAGTTAATTTTTTTTTTATTCATTTGTTCACATTTGCATATGGTACATATTCGTATTCCATCTTCTTTTATAAACTATTCATCATCTACAAGTGTGTCTCTTTCCTTAAGTACAAGTTGAAATGCATCATAACTGGAGATGAGACTTGTATTTATGCTTACCGCCCGGAAATAACTGATCAAGAGGCCACATTTATGGTTATATTATTATATAGTTAACTTTTGATGATATGATTTCCTTTAGAAGTCTGGGATATGCTTTTAATATATTGCACCATTTGAAACCTCGAATAAAATATAGGACCGAGCTCAATTTTCATGCATTTGTAATTTTAAAATTATGTCCAATGAGAAATAAAAGTAAGATCTATTTCGGAGGTATATTCCATGATATTAGTATTTAAATTGTCTGCCATGTCAAAACTCTTAAGCTCGTTCACTCAAAACATTGGACCTTTTAAACTCGCATTGAGTCATTAACAAAACCCAGAAAAAAATTAGAAACTAAATACAGGTGACTTTTCTTTTTACTTTTCTGAAAAAAAAATAAAATAAAAAGGAAATAAATTCTATTTTACCAGAAAAACCCAATACAATACAAAACAAGACGATAAATGCTGCAGAACTATCCATTGCCTTCTCAATTGCAGTCGATAATTCCTTCATGTTGAACTTGTGTTAGTTTATTGACTTCTACATAATTTATGTCTCTGAAGTTTGTTTTACGCTTCATATATTTTTGCATTTTTCATGATATTAAATTATAGTATTGGATACAAAGTTGAAGTGAATTTACATCAGAATTATTTTTGGTAAATTAATACTCAAGGATATTTATGTACTATTAATGAAAATATGTATTAATATATATCAATGAGCATATACATTTAAAAAAAATTTCCTTTGTATTTATATGTGTTATAAAAAATTAGATTTTTTGTAATCACTTACCATGCTCACTCATTTTAAAGTTCTTTGAATTGGATAATTTACTTCATAAATTTCTCTTTTGCTCTTATAGAGATTGGAAAATGAAGCCAACAGAATTGTACAGATGGCTCAAGCAAGTCATTCTGCAAGCAGCGAGTCTTCTCAACAGTTGACGCTAAAAAATCCTGCTTTAACAGTGCAACAACAATCTGGCCAATTAGATAAGTCACAACATACAAATTCAAAACCTTTGGCATCTCGATCACTGCAGTTGGTGAATCTTCTCAAACAAAGTCCATCACATATAGTAAGATAATTCTTCCTGTCAAATTTAGTTTAATGCATTACATTAACAAGCCATTGTATATAAACATAAGTATCGATATAAAAGTTACAAAACACAATGTCTAAATTTTTTAAAATTTAATTTTTCTTGAGATTCTTTTTTTAAAGGACTTATAATGTGAATGGTAAATCATTTAAAGTAAGGCATATTTTAAAGGATATTTCTTCCTGCTTAACTGTATAAGATATATATGTTTATCATATTATGCTCTTTTTACAATAAGCAATTTAAAAAGTAAATGTGGTATCAATTGTTCAAATAGGTTGCCATTTGCTATATCCAGCCTGATACTTGATTTGTACCAACCCTGACCTTACTGGTTCTCAGGTTTTAATTAGGCATTTCACTAATTTGTGTATATTTTGCATATGGCTGTGCATTTTTGTTGGTTAGACAATTCAAACTGTTTCATTATAATTGTGTTCATATCTTGAAAATTTAAGTAAAAAAGCAAACTGCTAATCTGATTTATTATATATATATAAAAGAACATAATAGTGAAGAATTTTGACACCTTCAATATACTGCTTCCAATTTGCTCATGTGGATGGGATGTTTACTGTTTCCCTCATCCTAGCTTTTGTTCAGTTTCAATTTTTAATAGAAACATATCCCTGTAGTTCATGCTTTTTTAAAATCTGAAATGTCATTGTGCATATTTTTTACTTAAAATTGTGAACAAAATATTATTTGTGATTCAGCATATGATATTGTTAATTCAGTTTATTGTGAAAATAATCATAGTAATATGCTGTCTCAGTCAACATTTTTTAAATCTTTAAACAAAGTTAACTAATCATAGTATTAATAGGAATGGAATGCTGAGACTGAATAGTGTTGAATACAGAGACTTTCTAATAACTCATCTTAAATAGATGGAATACATTTATTAATTTTTAATTTGCCTAATTTAAATTTGTAAGAGTTTAAAGTGAAAAATTTCTAGTGTTTAAAAAGCTTTTTATATAATGAGGCAAATTTCAGAGGCAGAAGTTTTCGATAAACTGTGGACTATGAAGAAAACTGCAGACATTAAAAAAAAAAAAAAAAAAACCCTTTTTGACAGTTACTTTCTCAACTTTGTACATTTAGAAAAAACTTATTTCAAATTTGAGAAAAATAGCATCAGCTTTTGTTAAAAATAGAAAATTTTATGCTTCCTTCTAATAATATGAGGGTAAAGATCTTTAAACTAGTCTATTTTAGTAAAAAGTTTCACAATTTAAAAAAGAAGTTACTGCATTATTTGATATCTGCAAATGTTAATTTTCATGGTCAATATTTGAGATCATTTTTAATGGAAGGCAATGATATGGGATTTGCATTTACACCTTCAAACAAGCATAAAAAAAAAACTGAAAATTGTCTGAAATACTATTGAATAGTTTCATTTCTTTAAAGTTAATCTTCTCTTAGGAATGTTTTATCTTAACAAAACAATTTTAAATATGCTGCAGCAGATTTACAGCATATTTAAAACTTTTTTTTTTAAGTATAGTTTTTCATCAGCATTTTATATAAATCATGTATTATTCTAGGCTCCAACTAAGCACATAACTCATGCTCCTACAATTGTAACTGCTGTATGTGATAGTACTACGACTACAGTTGAGTCTTCTTCAACTGCTCATCAAAAGGTGGTTTTTTAATTCACATTCTATAACTTTTATATAATTTAAATTACTGAATTATTTTTTATTCAGTCTGTAATAAACAAACCATTATTTTGTTCTAAAATGGTGATAGTAATTAGTCATTTGAGAATGTTACTTTTTTTCGTTGGAAAAGAACTCTTATATAATATAACTTCTTGCTAGATTTACTGTCAATGTAATTTTGTTAAACTACTTTTATAAGAAAGCACTTTAAAGTTATGAAAATAATATATTTTCTTTTAAACAGTCAAAAATTTTCAAGTGTGATCAAATATCTGAACAATTTCTACTAATGTTATCAAGTAATCAGACATTTACTTTTTGGAAAATTCTTAAAATAATATTTAAATATATGTCAATATTTAAATTCAGAAAAAATATAATTATTTTCTAAATTCCTAAGCATCAATACTATAATTTCCTGTTTATAATTTACAAATTATAGGTCAATGCATATATAATCTTTTTTTTTCTTTCTATCCTTTGATATACTTTATCATTGCTTTAAAAATACTTCCTTTTCTAAAAGTAGTAGCGCAGTATGAGCCAGAAATAAAAGCTCTTCAAAAGTAAAGTGAAAACATTATTATAGGCAATTGTTTTTTAGTGATGGAGGCATATAGTAACCCTCTTCAATATTCTTGTGTTTAAGAGTAGGGGGCGAGTGGCTAGCGCTTGGTAGCACAGGTTTCGAGTTTGTGTTCTGGCGGTGCCATTGATGTTCGTAGTGGTTTGAAATCCACTTTAAACCATAGATCTCGGTCTAATATGATCATAGAGCGATGGGGGGCTTGTGCTACTCCGCGTCAGTAGCTGATCTTCAAGCTACACTCACCTCCTAGTGAGTAAAGTCGGTGCAGCACTTGTCTTAAGGCATAAAAGGCAACTGCCTAAGTGTTTGCCAGCTGCATTAGAAGTAAATAAATAAGAGTATGGCGAAGAATCAGAAGGAAACAACAAACAAAAAATTATGTCAATAAGGCAGAATTTTAATAATTGAGTCAAACTGATCCAAGACTTTTATATATTTTGAATAGTTTATAAATTTCTTAATATATATATTTTTTCTTTTTATATCATTGAAATTGATTCTTGAATAAAATTTTTTATTAATTTTAAATTTGATGATTATGATTTTGATTATTCGAATGAGAGTTGGAATAATAGTAAAGTATAATAATTATTTTATTATTAAAGCACATACATACAAAGTCCTCCATGATATAAAAAAATATCATTTTCTGTTTTTATTTTTATTAATTGCCAAAAGGAAAAATTTGATTAGTACAGAGTATGCCAAGCATGCATGTGTGAATTGCCTGTTAAAAAATTGAACTGGAATTATATGCTGCCATAGCAAGAAATTACTTTGATACTTGCATGAATTTTATAATTTATATGGCAATGAATGCTGTTTTATGAGTAAAAATTAAGCTTCAATTTACTCCAAATCGAGTAGGCTAAGATTACCTTAATTTGATTGTAAACTCAAAGCAAGCATATCTTATTGCTAAAATGGAAATTTTAATGTAATTTTGTAAACATAATTGAAAAACATACATAATTTTAACTTAATGTTATGATTAAAACAAGTAATAAATGTAAAAAAGTGTTATTTATATGTTTAAATATTTTTACAGCCTAATCAAGCAATAGCCCCGTCTCAACCAAGGTTACAGACATCTCACAATCAAACTAAAACATCAAATGAAGTTACACAGGTAAGAAAATCAAAACTTATAAATAAGAAATGAAATCCCATAAATGTTTACAATTTAAAATGTTAAATTAATTTTACATAAATCCAGAGTCAACAAAAGAAAAGTTACCAAATAATGGAAATGCGGTGCTATCACCACATATACCTAAAAAATGTATTTATGTATAAAAGAATATATATATATATAATCTTGTGCCAAAATGTTGCATGCAGAAGCTAGATGCATGGAAGATTACCATATCATTAGGTTGGTTCTAGGGTTATATTTTTTAATATACTAAGCCCTTAAGTTTCTGGTTACAGTCACATAAATTTTTTGATAATCCCCCCTCCCCTTGTGGCTTTTTCTGCATTATAGATGAAATGGAATGAGCTTAAGTTCTATTATTCTGGTATAATTAGGTGTATCTTAAATCATTAATTTTTGAATAAGAAATAGTTTTCTTAGTGTATAAAACAGATAAGTTGTAGGCATTTACTTTTTTTATATAGATTTTTACCTAGGATTTCTATAAATTTTCAATTGTTAGTGTCTTTTATATATATATATATATATATATATATATATATATATATAGCTTATGTTTTAACATTGCAAATTTGACTTGTTTGCTTTTATCATTGGCAAGCCATCCATCGAAATGCTGATTTCTTTAAATTCTTTCACTTTGAAAATTTTTATCTTGTTATTTATTTTTCTGTTAAAAATTATTTTTTTATTGGATGACTATCATTGTGGTACTATCTTGCAAAGCTTCTGAATATCAACCCTCTTCAAAACTAAATTTTCTTGTTAATGTGATGGATAGTTCAAATTTTAAAGCCTTTTGTTATTCAATTGAGAATTATATTATCTCAAAAATCTGGGCTTCAAACTAAATGACATTGAGAAAACTTTTTCTGCCTCCAATGAAAAATCCATTTTGCTGGACGATATCCTTGAAAATATGGACACTGTTTTTTTTAAAGGTTTAGAGGAAAGAAATGTGAATTTCTGTTGCTTTACAAAATTAAAGAGAAAATGTGACCATTAAAAAAATCCATATTTTTGTATTTCAATTCTGGATATGTTGAAAAATAATTAAATAATTAAAAAAAACTGATATTTATATAAAAATCAGCAACTTTTCTGGTATTAAAAATGCTGTAGACCAAATAGGTGTCTATTTCAATAAATACATCACCAGATCTTAATTTTTTAAATCATCTGTGAATTGAAGTCAATTTCCTGAAATTTGATATATTTCTGAAAAGGTGATATTTTTATGAAATCATCTTCCAGAGCTTACAGAATTAGAAATCTGCTAATTGTTGCAAATTAATTAGTGTTCTTCTTATTTTTTTTTATTAAAATATCATAACATAATTTATGCAAGAAAAAGTTAGGTAGTGACAAATTAAACACCAAAATACAATTTTTTTTTTAAGACAGGAGAACATGTAATTTAAAAAAAAATTTTAGGTCGCATATCATATCACATCACAATGTAACAAGAGAAAACATAATCCTGCTTTAATGCTAAATAATACCTGCATGGTTAGAACCACTTCCTGAAAACTATCTCCACCTTTCATGAAGCACTTAGAAAATAACCCATTGCTTCAATCTAAAGCAGCTCTAAAATTGAAGGCCTGATATTGTAAACTAGATGTATTGCATGCCTACCAATAGCACAGGATATCTATCAGAGAAAGAGAAGTGCTGCCTCATACAAGAGTTGCATCTCTATCTGTACTCAATAATCAAGATTCCTTTTTCCTGGAATGTAAATCACCCCATACAGCAAATAAGTGGTTCAGAATAGTCTGTCACTGTTTGATCTGCTGGAACGCCCACACACATCTAAAAGATATAAGCTCCCCCCCCATTGGCTAAAAATGCAATATTTATTTTTGAAACTATAAAATTATATAAAAACAATAAAAATGACAAATTTTTTAGCATTTCATTAAAATACATTATTTTGATAAATCCCTAATAATGGAAAACATCTCTTTTCTAATATTTTATATTTGTATGTCATAACGTTTGAGTTTTTAATACAATATTCTTTTCTAAAAATAATTTTGTATTATTTCCTAGTTATCTCTTGTTATTCTAAGCTTTACTTTCATTTTTTACAGATAATTGTACGTCTTCAAAAGCCAGTGCAACAGCAGTCAGTTATCCAACCACCTCCTAATGTTATCCAAAGAAAAGTACGCAAATGCTTTTATTTCTCGATTAAGTTTGTTTGATATTAAGTTTTTATGTCATTAATAATTATTGAAATACTGTTGGCTTTTTTAACATTTTTCTCTTTATGTGGAGGAAAAGAAAATATTGGAAGTAGTTTAAAGATCGTTTTGTTAAAACTATAATTTCTCATTTTGTTAAACTTAAATTCTTTCTTTCAACCTCTTGCAACATAGTAAAGTATTATAAAGAATATATATTAATTTTGCTTTGTATTTTATTCTACTTAAGATGGCAATATATATAAATTTCTGTAACATAAATTTATCTTTTCTGCAAAGATCTTAATTTTTTAATTTTTAAGGCTTATTTAATATGGTAGTAAAAAAAAAAAAGTGTTATAAAGTTGATAATTCAAGAGCTAATGTTTAACAAAATGTTTAATAACAAAATGTTTGTTTATTATGAACTGTTTATATTAAGTAAAAGCAACATCATATAAATCTAGGTAACATAAGTACTACAAAATTTTAAGTACTTAAAAATATCAAATGTTTGATTAAAACAATTTCAAAATGGTATGAAATATAAGAAAAAGTGAAACTTTAAATGAAAATTCTTATTTTTGTTAACACAGCACGAGAATTTTCATCTAAAGTTTTTTTTTTTTTTAATAAACTTGTTCAAAAAATTTTAAATAGTAATTAAATTAAATTGCCAAACAATATTTCTAATTGCAGTCTTTCAATAAGTATAAAACATGAAATTGCATTAAAATTCACTGGGTAATAATTATACAGAAATGCCAATTAACAAATATTGGAAATTGCCAGAAACATCCAACGGTATCTCTGAAACGTTTATAACAATTTCGAACATGGTTTATTCTGATTTTGAAAAATTGAAATTTTAATGTTGAACATCGAATCGCTTTTTATAAACAAAATTCGAATTGTTTATAGATATACTATATCATATAAAATTTCATCATATGCTATTTAAAATGAAAGTAATGGATTTTTTTCACAAGATAAATCAAGTGTATGATATAAATAAAGTGTAAAAATAACTAAATAAATAAAATGTATGATGATATTTACTAATAGCACAATTCTAAACTGGTTTTTTATGCTTTATTGATTTTTGTATGCATTTTGTAATTTTCCATTATTATTGATGATAAAATTTATATTAATCTAATATTGGTATTTAAAAATCTGGGCATGATGCTGTGTAGAATATTTCAATAAAAGTGGGAAAATGTTTAGAGTAAAAGTAATAATAATGAAAAAAATAGTAAAATAAATAAATATGTTTTGAATTTGCATGTAAAGTTCAATAAAATTTCAATTTTCAAAACAATACCTACGTTTTTTTAATATGCTACTTTAATGAATATTGAAATTTAAACTTTAATTTGTTGTTTACAGGCACCATCTCCTGTTAAAAGAGTTGTAAATACAGCCTTGTAAGTAGTTTTTTATTTTATTTATATAAAATGTACTTATGATTTATTTAAATCTTAAAATTGTATGAAGAGGATTATTTATCCGTAATTTTAGAAAACAGTAAAATACATTTTTTTTTTCGGATCTCACTAAAGTAACAATTTACTAAAATGCTTATTTCATTATAAAGAATAGTTTTGATGGAAAGTTGAAATTTTAAGTAAGATCTTTTTTTTCTCTTATTTTTTTTTTTTTTTTTCTCTCTCTCTCTCTCTTTTCTCCCCTTAGAATTCTTGTCAAAAAAAAAATTATTATCACTGTTAAAGACATACTTTTATAATCTTTAATTGCATTAATACAATATTGTTAAAATAATTTTTTAGTGCAAGAAAAATATTTTTTTATCACAATTCTGTTTTTACTGTTTTAATATCATTCAATAATGTTGATCAGAAAGTAATTTTTTAAATTATTTTTTTAGAATTTGCGAACAGCTAAAAAATGACCAGAATGGAGCAGTTAATCCTAACGTGAAAACTCCATTCTCTTCTACTATTGATGCCTGCTGTCGATTACTGAAATATCATGTTTACAATACAACTGATTCATCTCCATCTGAATTGGCTGAAGGTAATTAATCCATAAATTTATTCTATAACTTAAATATTCCTTTTAAATTATTGAAGTTATTAAACTCAAGATGAGTTTTTATTGTGCTTTATTAAATGATTTTAAATAAAAATTCAATCAAAAAGTGTCAAGTCAAAAATCTCAATTAGTGAATTAAATTTCACAGAAAAGAAAAGATTAGAATATTTTTTTATGGAGTGTTCCTTTAATTTGAAGTGTTATGTAAAACATTTGAAAGTTCATTTGCATTTTATAAAGCAAATTAATTACTGCATTGTATTATTATATATATATATATATATATTTTTTTTCTCTTAATATAGCTGAGACTGCATTTCAAAGTACATCAGTTTCACATATGGATAAAATTAAATCATTGAAAGACAGATTTAATTTTGCTCAAATGAAGAGTACTATGGTAAGTCAAAGCAATCTAAGATTCCTATAAATAATTATAATAATGAAATTTTTAGTACCAAATAGAGATGAGTAACATTACTTTTTAAATTTGTGTATCTTATAATCAAGACTTATTTAGATATGTAAAATATGCACAATTGCATAAATATTCATTTTCTGCATAGTGTTGACAAACATTGAAAGTGCTGCATATTTGTGACAAACATTAAAAGTGTGCTTGAGCAATAAATCCCAAGATGATGTATTTAAATCACTATCATGTTATTTTCTTATAATTTAATAAATCATATTAGGGGCCTGATGGCCGAGTGGCTAGCGTTCTGGCCTGTGGTACAACAGGTTTCAGGTTCAAGTCTCAACGGTGCCCTGGATGTTTGTAGTGGTTCAGAATCCACTTTAAACCATAGGTCCCAGTCTAATACTATCGTAGAGTGTTGAGGGTGTAATATTACTCGCATCCATAGCATTCTTCAAGCTACACGTGCCCCTCTGTAGTGCTAAATGAGTAATAAATGTGCAACCCTTGCTTATGGCAATAAAGATTAACTGTCTCAGTATTGCCAGCTGCATTAGAACAACAATAAATCACAATTAAAAAACAGTTTAAATTATACAATTCATTTTACAGAATCCTTTACTCTAGCAAATATAGGGGATTTCCATCATTTTTTTAAAATAAAATTCAATTTATAACTAAAGAAATTTTCTCCTAATTGACTTGTTGCTTCTTATTCTATAATGTTTCCTGTAGACATGCCAGTTTCATGCGGTTTTTAAAAAAAAAAAATTTATGTAACTCATCCTGTGTTTTTGTAGAGATCGGATGATTTCAGTCAACTTTTTTCTGAGTAACTTTGAAGGCAAAAGATAAAAAGGATATTGAGTATTAGATAGTTACTTGATGATGATGTTATCTTTTCTTATATGTGTGCTCTTGCTGATCAGCTAAAACATTAAAACACCTATCTAATGATTGTAAATGCTCCTTTGAAGCATCACTAATACATTCAATTTGATGTCCTAGGTTGCACATTTTATTATTATTATTTTTTTTTTTTGCACCAATTTTAGTATGTATTTACAAAAGATGTGTAAAGGGTAAAATCTATAATTTTGTGTGAATAATTTCCATTATTCAGATTATTCACACTCACTAAAAAAAATTACACTTGGATTGTTTTATTTATTTTTCAAAATTTATTCGCCCTACATTTTTTTTCTATTATATATAGTCTTCAGTGTTTTAATTTACTCCAGCCTTACAGTACCAATATATATATGTTGTATTTCATTAAAATAATCAAACTAGCATTTGTTATGATTTTATTTTATTAAAGTATATTAAATTCAAATTACAGAAGCCAGTTCCAACTTCTGAAGAAATATATATACAACGATTACTCATTGATGAAGAACAGGAAGCTCTTAATGAAGATAAAGTTGCTGTTGCTGAAGGAAGAGGTAAGCTTAACTCTTTTTTATTTTTTACTTTTGCTGTATACTCTTTGTACAAGGATAATGTATAAAATATGCAGTTATAGTTTTCCTTCAAAAATGTAGTGTCAGCATTATATTATTTTACTGGGAATCGTAGCCTCAATCAAAGTCTCCTTCACACTAAGTTGTGTTATGTGGAGGAGGCTTTATATTCTATGCCTTTATGGATAATGGACAAAAATGTTTAGTTGACGAATGAATGAAATTCACATAAAAGTAAAACCTGTGTATTTCTATTATTCTCTATAATAATGCAAATAAATTATATAAATTATTCTTTCTTATTCTTATAGTTATTATAAATTATTCTTTCATCAATTCAATTGGGAATTGTTCTTATGTGTAGATCATATCTAGGATATTAGTGGTAAAGTGCTACATGAGACAGGGCGATATTCTTCTATAACTATTCAGCATCTACAGATATCCAAAAGTTATGAATTTATATAAAATTTGTAATAAATCAAAACACATACTTGTAAATATAATAATAGCTTAATTCATTGTCTGTATTTAATTTTCTATCAACTTTACAAAATATGTATAAGAAAATATTTTCAATTGATTAATGATAATTTTCTCTTTAAAAATTCTCTGACAATGATCATACTTTGGAAATGGACAACTATGCATAATTCAAGCTTTTCTGTAATCACAGTTCACATTGGCAATTTTTGATATTTTGAATATTAATACATCAAATTCATATAATTGCTTTCATAAAAATTCCTTGCTATGTTGTTTATAATTCTTTCTTATATTTATTTCTATGCCTTTTAAATATAAAGAAGAAGAATATTATTATGTGTGAAGTCAGTATTTTTTCCCATTATGTTTTACAACCAAATGTAAAAACTTTAAAAAAACATACATATCTTTTCAATTTAATTTGAATGACAAATCAAGTGAATCAAATAACAAATCAATAATCATAGAATAAATTTTATTTTACCATATATGTATATCTGGTGTATTATGTTTTAATACTGATGAAATTTATTTATTTTTTTTACTTTTATGTAGAATTATCTCTTCCCCTTGCCCGACAGCAATGGCTCTATAAGGTTTTACATTCTCCGACTCCAGAACGCCCTACATCTCCAGACTTCGAAATACAGGAAGAAAAAAAGACGTGTGGAGATAGTTGTCGCTGTAGAGATGATTATGATCCTCCTAATGCAGAATATAGTGATCCTGTGTACAAAGATGATGATAATTTAGAAGCTCCTGTGATCGACAGTTGTGCAGATATTGTGGTTCCACAGCACAATGACAATTGTGATCGAAGTCCTCCTACATTAAAGAGAATAGTAACAAAACCTATAAAATTCACTGAAAGTGATCCTGAAGACCAGATACCAGCTCGGAAACGAGTAAAATTTAACAATAATACTGTTTTTAAAAATGAAGTGAGTGTTTTGAGCCACGACAAACCAATACTTTCCAAATACAATGACAATTTACCAAAAACTAATCATAAGTACCCCATGACGTTCCAAAGTGAGAGCAGTTTAAGTGATGTGGTAAGTGATGCAGAATTAAGAAAAGAGTTCAGTATGTCTCCTATGGAGATGGATGAAGCTCATATAGATTCACGCTTGGTGAATTTAGATTCTTCCAGTGAGGTTAACCATCTTGTAGACTTTGAACCTCTCATTCCTGGCACCGGGGAGTCATGTGATTCAAATACTTTATATAATAATAGTTTAAGGAATAATTGTGTGGACTACATGCTAAATGAGGATTGGCCCAATGAGTTTGCACATCAGCCTACGGAGTTGGACATTGCTGTAGCAAACATCGAACGTAATCACAACAATCCTGCTGACATAGATTTCTCTGGGTTAGATGGATTGGATGCCCATTTTAATAACAGCCAACATTGCATTCCAAATGGCATTCAAGATGATGACACGTCTGCAGAAATGAACTTAATTGGGTATCGTATTCCTAAACAACAAAAAAGATATCATGACTCTTCCGTGCAATCTGTCAGTAACTGCTCTGACATGGGAGACCAAACGCATAGTGCCATTAAAAGTATTATTGATCCAGAGTCACGATATGACCGTATTAGTACTGAATTCATGTCTCTTAATAGGCATAACCAGAATGCACACATCGGTGGATATAGTAGTAGTGCGAGTGCAAGAAACATGGGCTCCACTAGTATGAAAAAAGAAGACCGCAATTTGGACGAAGCAGTTCGAAGCATATTAATATGAGGAAAAACTTTTCCCAATTGTCAGTTTTTACAAGATGCCTGTCCAGGATTTTCATTATTTATTTATTGTTAAAATGAATTTAATACTTTCATTTGCTTATATATAATTTGTGATAATAAATTGTGATTTATTATGAAAAACAATACTCCATTCATAAAATAATACTATTTTAATGAATGCAAGAAATGATTTTTAGATTTTTTGAAATTTCAATCCTGGCAATAAAAACTTGCAAACATAATATTCATACCTTATTCAATATCAGAAAACAAAAATCATAAATTCTCTTTATGCTGAAGATTCATTTTACAGAAAATTATACAATTTTACTTGTTTTTTTATATATGGACTTATTCCAGTACAAAAAAAAATAGTTTTTTTGTGAATGGATGGAATTAAAATTTTGCTCAAATTATTTGCTGTTGTACTTAATCGTTCTCATTAATATTCTATGTATTATGATTTCATTGTTAGTTTATTTGAAATTGTTGTGATTTGAAATGTAGTTTTTGAAATAAGGATGTTTTTTATAAATATCAATCTCTAATTTAATTTTTTAAATTCTATTTCTAAATGATCAAATAAAATAAGAGAACAAACAAAATAAGCATGCATTTATGTATTACTTTATCTTAACTTTTTTTGTAGTGAAAAATAGTTTGGACCTAAAAAATACTCTTTTAAGAATTGGAAGGAATTTTATTTCTTAAAATTTATATGCAATTGAACATAATTATTTTATGTTTGTACCTTTTAATACTTTCTATTTAATACTCATATGTCTAAACATTTGTTTTAAAATGATGACTTACTGGTTAAGTTTGTTGAAGAAATCATTTCATTTCTTCTTACAGTGCTTGATTGTACAATCATAGATGCATTTTATGAATGCATTGAATTAAAAGCAGTTCTGTTTTGTAATCCTGTTAAGTGTCTTCAATTATTCTTGTTACTTCTTTAATGTTATAAGATTTAGACTGACTTCACAAATTTGAGAATTTTCTTTTTTCCATAAACTATTTAAAATGGACATTTAAAAGAAAAATATTGACTAATTTTAGAATTGACGGCCTGTTTTTTGCATTTATTGGTGAAATTATTTCATTCATGAAGTCATTTTATGAATTTTTTTGCGACCAGAAGTAGTTTTGCTTTCTATTTGATATTGAGGTCAGTGCTTTACTATGTTCTTTTTGAATGAATTATTGCTGTAAGGTTTTCTAATAATATGCCACTTGTTAGTCCTCTAATGTAAGCTTTAGATGGATTTGACTGTTTTCTTTTTGGATAAAAAAAAAAAAAAGGTTTTGACTAATTCTTAATTTATATATTCATCTTTGATTCTAGGTGGTAAAATTATTGGATATATTTAAAAAGAATTACTAATCTTGAGTTTGCTATTTTTATTAAACCCAGTACTGAATTTTTCTCAATCGTGAAAACTTTTTATTGATCAATGTAATAAAAGTACTTGTGTTAGTTTCTGTTTAAATATGTGCGTACTTTCTAAATTGTAGATTTTGTTTTTCATTTAAGGAAGCAAACTTTTCTCGCTGCTTTTTTATGGAAAGAATAAAATTGACTAGTCTTAAATATTTGTTATTCTTCAATTGTTTTATATTCAAATGATTTTTAATTTTGCATAAAGTTCTTATATTATATAATTTCTTCAAGTTAAATGAAACATTTAATCTTTTCTCATAAAAAATGAGCACATATTTTTAAAAATATTGTCAGTAGTTGTAATATTTCATATTTTTAATAGTTACTACTCGTTTCTTCTTCCATTTTTCATATTTATTTTAGACCAATAAAACAAATATTGATGATAAATTGAAATCATACTATATAGTTTAACAATTTTCTTTTATTTAATCTTTTTTTTTTTTAAGATCAAATCTCAAATCTTTTTTTTTTATTATTAAATTATTACCTTGGAAGGTAAAATGCAAATTTTAAGTTATTCTGTGCTTCTCTCAACCCTGAATCTTGCCTTATTGTTGGATGAATTGCAATTTGAATATTAGGGAGAAACTTTTATTGTTGGATTGATGAGTTTATTTTTAGAAGATACTGTATAATGAAGTAACTATGATAATTTTTGAAAATCCCTGTAAAGTGCCTTTTGTAATCCATTAATGCAAGTTTCCTTAAATCTAGGGATATATATATATATATATAATCAAGTATAGTTCTATCCAGTTATTGTTTTTCATGAAAATTGTCAAATTTTTTTTAAAACACATTTCATTAAAAATTGTACCCTTTTAAGTATTCGTTCATCAACTACAAAATTTTTATGGTCTATAAAAACTTATTACATTAAATTTCACTTAATTGTTAAAAAAATTTATGCCTTCTCAATTTATTTTATATGTACATATGTTTTGAAATATTACTACTGCTGACTTATCTTAAAATTTGAGATGACCTAGGCAGCTTGTTATTATGCCTTTGTAAATTATTTTGTATGTTGTGACTGCTTTTTAGAAAAGGTGATGATATTTATGCGGTCTTTGTTTATGTCCACATATAAAAATTATGTAAAAACTTCATAATTTTCATGTAAATATTCTCACAATTTCTGTAAAGTGCCTGATGGTATGATGCAACTTTCAGTTATACTAAAGTTAGTGGTGAAGCAGTTCTTTGTACTTAATATATAATAATTAACTTTATTTATTTTAGTTATTATAAAAATATATTATTACAAAGCATTCTACTTCTGTAATCAGCTACACAAACCAAAATATGTTAAGAAATATCCTACACAATAATGAATTAATTCTCTAATGCTTTTAATTAAGTTTTCCTAAAACAATAATTTTTTAATGATTAAATTCTTTATTCATCTATAGTTATTACAAGTTTTAAATAATATCCTTTTTTTATTGGAGTTAATTCTGATTTATAGTGTACTAAATTTCAACATGTGTCGTCCATAGTTTAAATCACTAGTTTCTGTAATTTAAATTATTGAAATTTTTTCTAGAGAGACTAAAAACTGAATATCTGTTTGAACAAAAAATTTTCTTTTCTTAAAAAAATAAAATGTGATTTTTGTATTAGTACTTAAAAAATATTTTTATATGAATTGGTATTTGTATTTTAAATCTACCTAAAAAGTAACATGTTTTAAAGTTTGCATCATTACACTATAATAAAAGATACATTATAATTTACTGTTTGTTCCGTGAGTAAAAAGGGAAATTACATCTCCCTTATTAGTACAAATTATTTTACAGTTATTTCTGTTAAGCATTCATCTTTTCACACACACACAGATACACTTATATATATCAACATATGTATATCTATCTACATATTATGTATACAGACTAAAAAAAAGATAGATGTATATTTTACTGTGTGACAAAGCACAACTTTTTGTCTGTGATGTTGTATCCCAAGCGAAATACTTGGGAGAAAAATTCACTATGTTTATAATCATCTGGTGCCAGTTTGAATGTCTTTCATTTGTAACCGGAGGTGGTGATGCCATCCTCTACCTTCAAATACTGTTCCCCCTGGAAAAATTTGTTATCTTTTAAGAATGCTGATAATTGCATGTACATGTTTATATGTGATAAAGCTCAAGATATAAATATGTATGTAATTTCAAATTAATTGTAGTATCTCAGGGGTAGACCTTGAAGAGATTGTACAGAAGAATGTATTTCAACTTTTTTACTCAATGGTTGTAAATATTTTATTAAACATCATGAATATGCAGAAGAAAACACTTGTCTTTGATTATTTTCTTTCGTGTACACAATTCACATCAACGTCAACTTTCAGAAAATAGCACATAGATTTCATTAGCACCTATATGAAACATCTTTTTCATTATACAGACATATGCTCATAAAAAAAATAAAATGTAATACAATACTATGTAAAAATTAAAATATTCTTGTATAATCAGATCTATTTTCATATATTTAAATAACTAAAATACATTAATATTTTGTATATATTTGTAAAATTAAAGGGAGCAGCTAAGGATTAATTATTTTCATTCATTTCAATAATATGAAAACTTTGCTTTTATAAAATATTATAATGGGAAGATATCATAATATTTAAATCGATTTTCTTTGCATGTCTCATGAATATGTGGTGTTCCAAAATTACTAATAATTTAATTTCTTCTCGATCTGAAAGTTTTATGGTACACATTCCGAGTATTATAACATCTGAAATAAATATGCTTTGAAAATTCCTATGATTTATGCAATTTTGTAAAACACTGCATATTAAGCTGGTCAAGTAATTTGTAAACAACTTATCTTGTTGTATATTTCAAATATCTTGCTGTGTGTGCACAATTCAACACCCATTCAAGTATGGATAACTGAAAGACTTTTTTTATACAATAAATAAATGAAATTTATGTTAAATGTAATATACTTTTAAATTAAATGTGTGATCGGAAAGGTGTTATAGACTTTGATGTGTAGCTCTCATCAAGTTTTGTTTGAAAGGAAATGAGGTGATGTGCACTTACTCAAATCCTCACAAACTTCCCCATCATCGAGTTCATTAAAATTTATCCTATGTGTAGGTCATGACTAGGATATTAACTAGCCAAAATAGTTGCACCCATCCTTCAATAATTTTTGGGAAAACTACGTTTGAAAAATTCTGTTTTTACAAGTGATTTAATGGCTACACTTAATGCAGTGAGATGCACAGACAAATTAATTTCTACGAGAAACATATGTATAATAAAAAAAATTACATATATGTAAAAATAAAAGTATATAAAATAATTTTCTGGTAGTAATAGAAAATTAAATTATTTAATAGCAAAAATTTTTCCCTAAATTTTATTTCGACATGCTATTTTTACATTAAATATATGTCAAAACAAAATTTAGAGAAAAATTAAAAAATATTTTGCTATTAAATAATTTAATTGTTTATAAGAAATCCATTAAAAATTGGTACAATATTTGCATTAAAAATATTCATAGTTAAGATTTCTAAAATATTCGAAGCTGCAAGAAGGATAAAGAAAAAGTTTTAGCCCTTAAAAAATACAAAATTTATTAATAGAATAGCACATCCATTATAATAAATAAAAAATTATTTTATTATCGGTACAATAAATAAAAGATTAACTTTTGACATTTTATTTTAATTCAAATTTTCTTCTGGAAATTATCGATTGCTAAACAGTATAAAATTAATTTATATATGTTTTGACATCTGAAGATGAACTTTTTAATGTAAGAGATGTTGCACCAAGTGTTTTGAAATGTCTGGCCTTGGAGATCATTGTGACCAGTTATCCTCCTACTGATTAGCTGCATATTTTTACTGATAATTCTCAGTTTGACCGCCACTTAAAGCGAAATGTGGGCTTTCGGGTATTTTTTTTCTATGTCTCTGAGGGCTACATTGGTGCCTCCTTCGATGGTGAAGCAGTGAAAGGTTGGGTAGCATTGTGTAACCCAAAAATCATTAAAGGAAATTCAAATATCCCCAAATTAGTGGTAATGGCCGCATTTGGAATATCACCTTCTTGCATGGGAATTTGTTGATATGTTTGAACTGTCTATGGATGCAAAAATTCTTCCATGTAGAATATGGATAAAGTGAGTGAGAAATGGTAAAGGATAGCGATCTAAAATAATAACATTGTTAAAGACTTTGTTATCTCCGCATGATCACCAGCTATCTGATTTCTTTAAAGTGAGATGCAGAGGGCCCAACAACTTTTCTAGGGCCAAATAACTTAACTAACGAAGGTCTTCGAAGACCTTGTTGTAGCATGAAATTTAATTTCCTTTTCGTCACTTTTAATTTTTCGGATGAGAATCTTCTGAAACTAGAGGTGACAGGAGATCCTTTGGTTTCTGTAAAATGTTCAATGTTGTGACTCTTAATTTTATTATTGACGAGTGTTGGTCGTAGTAGATCAAGAAATTGTCTCATATTGATTTTGTACTGATTTATTACAGGTGTGTAAATAAGAAAGCAGGAAATATCAATAGAGAATAAGGAAATGATGTCATTAATTAATTTGCGATTGTAAATCAAAAGGTAAAAATGAGATAAAAAAATCTATTACTGGTTTATTGAAATTACGATCACAAAACGGCTACTCAAATGCTCTTCTCAATCCCAAATCTAATTTTAATAACTTTTGCCCATAAGTTTTAATTTTGGTTCCTTTTGCATGGAAGAGTTCAACAGATCTTTTTTATTGTAGTAATGATGGAATCACAGAAATTTTTGTACTTATGTAAATAAAAAATTTTGTAGCGGTCTCTTTGCCACGAATAAAAAGACGACACAGCTACTTTCTTTGACTCTCTGTTGTCTGCCTGAGCCAGCAGAGTGTCGACCTTGTTGGCCAGTTGCAAGGTTTGTTACTTTTGAAAGCCTTGTCTACAAACCTCGAACGCCACATACTTGGTGACCCGTGAATTGTTTGCAAACAGTGAATTATTTACAAAATGACTGAAAGTAATGAATCGGCGAAAAAAAAAGATGAAGTAGCGCGGGTAAGTGTCAAAATACCTCCTTTTTGGGCAGAAAAACCAGAAATATGGTTTTTCAAGTTGAAGCACAGTTTTCAATTTGTGGAATAACAGCCGAGGATACAAAATTCAACTACTTAGTTTCGCAATTAGAACCGAAGTTTGTTGAAAGTTTGTGGGACATTATAAGTGATGATAATAGAACAAAATACACCGCTGCTAAAGAACGTTTGCTGAATACTTTTAAAGAAAGCGAAAATAAGCGTCTTCAGAGACTACTTACAGGACTTGATTTGGGAGATCTTAAACCTAGTCAACTTTTACAAAAAATGAGAAACCTGGCTACTGATGGAATAACAGATAAGGTACTAACAACATTATTTCTACAAAAAATGCCTGATTCCCTGCGGAATATTTTACTAGTTAGTGATGAAAAAATTGAAAAACTGGCATTAATGGCGGATCGTATTCTTGAAATGCAACCAAAACAAGAACTTTACCGCTTAAGCAATAATGTTTCATCAGGATCAGATGCCATGACTGAGTTACAACAACAAATTACATCTTTGGACAATAAACTTGACAAACTGAGTGTCACAAGGAACTCTCGTTCCCAAACAAGAAATAGAGGTCGATACTCTTCTTCTCATCGAAGTAAGTCTCGCAATCGCTCTTACAATCCTTCTGGCAAATACTGTTATTACCATTTTCGTTTTCGAGAAAAATGTTTTCCTGATAAATGTAAAGCTCCATGTGCATGGAAAAACAATCTTTCGGAAAACCAGAATCAGCAACAGAATTAACGGCAGACTCTGCTGCTCACAATACAACATATTGCCGTCAATACCGTCTATTTGTCAACGACAAAAACGGGTTTACACTTTTTGGTTGATAGTGGAGCGGACGTAAGTCTTATTCCTTATACTTCTAAACACAAATTTATTAGTGACTATAAATTATATGCTGCAAATAATACTGCAATCGATACTTTTGGTACAGAAATTTTAAATCTTGATCTAGGTTTACGTCGAGAATTTCAATTCCCATTTATTGTGGCCAAAATTAGTAAACCTATACTAGGTGCAGATTTTTTAAATAAGTTCAATTTATTAATTGATATAAAGCATAAAAGATTAATTGATGGTGTAACTAACCTTGCAGTTTATGGTGACATTGCACCCATCTCTATTAATGAAAGTGTAAATACAACGAGCAGCGTATGTAAATATTCTGATTTATTTTCTATGTATCCCAATATAACAAAACCAAATTTTCTTGTTTCAAATGTTAAACATAATGTAAAACATCATATTATAACTAAAGGACAACCTATAAATTGTAAAGCAAGACAATTATATCCAAAACGGTTGGAAATAGCTAAAAGAGAATTTAAATATATGCTTGACAATAACATCATTAGTCCATCTAGCTCCGAATGGGCAAGTCCATTACATATAGTAACAAAGAAAGATGGTTCTTTTCGTCCATGTGGTGATTATAGAAGATTGAATGATTTAACTATACCTGATCGATATAACATACCTCGAATCCAGGATTTTCAGCATATTTTAACTAATAAAACCATATTTTCTAAAATTGATATTACTAAAGCATATTATCACATTCCTGTAGCAGATGAAGATAAGGCAAAAACTGCCATCATCACACCTTTTGGACTTTATCAATTCAATGTGATGAGTTTTGGTCTCAAAAATGCCCCTGCAACATTTCAAAGGTTTATGAATGAAGTTCTTTATGGTCTAGACTTTGTGTTTCCATACTTAGATGATGTGTTGATCGCCTCTTCTTGCGAGGAAGAACATCGTTCACATCTTCAACTAGTTTTCCAGCGTTTAGATAAATATGGTCTACGGATTAACATTAGCAAATCAGTTTTGGGAGTACCTGTAATAGATTTTTTAGGCTATCAAATATCGGCGGAAGGTTCACAACCTCAACCTCAAAAGATCAAAGCTATCATAGAATATCCATTGCCAGAAACTATGCACGAATTACGTTCCTTCTTAGGAATGATCAATTTTTATCGTAATTATATAAATAATGCCGCAAAAACTCAAGCCCTCTACATGAACTTTTGAAAGGATCTACAAAAAAAGATCGACGCAAAATACCATGGACCGATGAAACTAGACAAAGTTTTGAAAAATGCAAACAAGATGTTGCTCAAATAGCGTTAATGGCTTATCCCAACTCGGATTACCCTCTGGCACTTCTCACAGATGCATCTGATTGGGCTATTGGATCAGTTATTCAACAAAAAGACCAAAATGGATGGAAGCCAATTGCATTTTTTCTAAAAACTTAATGATGCTCAGAAAAATTACAGCGTTTATGACCGTGAACTTTTGGGTATATATTTATCCATTAAACATTTTAAGCATTTACTTGAAGGTCGAGATTTTGATATTTATACTGATCATAAACCGTTAATATTTGCTTTTAAGCAAAACAATGATAAAGCCTCCCCCAGACAACTCAGACATCTACAATATATCTCACAATTCTCTACTAACCTATACCATATCAGTGGTCGAAACAATGTGGTAGCAGACAGATTATCTAGAATTGAGAACATCGATTCACCTATTGTCGATTATGACTTGATAGCTGATGCACAAATTAATGATGATGAACTACAACAATTGAAATTACATTCCAAATCATTACATTTTAAAGAACACCAATTGCCATCAGGAAAGCTCTTGTCTTGTGATAAATCAGAATATTCTCAATTTTTGATTTGTATGTTCATAGTGAATTCACTTTGGATACACATCTCGTGTATTATCGGTTTACTGTAACCAACCGTACTTCGGTTTAAGAACTGTACTTCCTTGTTAGTAGTTAGCCGCGCTAAGATGCGCTTTCTCTGTCTGTATGTCTGTCTGTAAATTTTTGTATCTTCTCTGTCGTCATGTCTGTAAATAAAGTATTTAATATTAAAAAGTATTGAAAGAGAATATTGGAATTATCTGCCTACTTCCCGACCCTTTGGATACCTCTTAATAATCCTGGAACTGGAATGGTAAGAGAAATTTTATATGAACCTTTCTAGTTTTATTTTGGAGGATTGTTTTGGTGAGGTAAAATTTGGCATCCCTGCCGGGATTGTAGTCAGTTAATATTTAGATGAGATACTTTTAATTTTGAAATGGCGAGTGACGAAAATAGTAAAGAGAAATTATATTTGTTAAAAAAGAAACGGAGTGTTTCTAGAACATCCGTTACAAAAATTCTAACAAAATTAGAATCGGAACTATCAAACATTGAAGAAATAGATATTGATAAATTAGAAGAATTAGTTGAAATGCTAACTACTAAACATGACTCGTTGAAAGAGATAGATAACAAATTAGAACCTCTTTACGAAGTAGAAGATATTGAAACTGAAATTGAAAATACAGACGAATATGATGAAAAAGTTGCCCTGTGGAAATTTCGTGCAAATAAAAAATTCGCTTGTTAAAAAAGAATTGAGTGAAAATAAATGCGAAACACGTTCCGAACAAAATAAAGAATTAAATGAGTCGAAACAAGTGGATAGTGTAAGAGTAAAATTGCCGAAATTAAATATTTCAAAATTTTATGGTGATATCAATCAATGGCTAACGTTTTGGAATAGTTTTGAATCTGCCATTCACAATAATGATTTATTAAATAAAGTAGATAAATTTAATTACCTTAAAGCACATTTAGGTGGTACTGCTTTAAATACTGTAGAAGGTTTTTCTATTTCTGCTTCTACATATGATTCGGCAATTAATTTATTAAAAGAAAGATTTGCAAGAAATGATCTATTGATACATACTCATATGAATAATATTTTAAACATAAAATCATTGAGAAATTCCAACGATATTTGTTCTTTTAGAAAATTCTATGACAAAATTCTAACAGAATTAAGAAGTTTGGAAAGTTTAGATTTGAAAACAGAAAATTATTCCGCAGTTCTCTGCCCAATAATTCTAAAAGCCCTTCCTCAAGATATTCTTATAGAATATAATAAAACTGAGAATGAAAATGCTTATAATAATATCGAAGAACTACTGAAGTTTTTAGCTTTGACCTTGAGATCGAGAGAACGCGCAGCCATGATGAGTAATAATTTCGCAATCACTTCTGATTTTCGACCTCGGCCCTTTTCGCCTCTCGATAAAGTAAACAACCGCGGCTCAAGAAGTAATAAATTAGTCTGGGAAAGAATTCCTTCAGGAGCAGAATTAGTTTCGACTAATGTTAAAGAGAGAAATAAAAATATAACTAATTGCGTTTTTTGTGAGTCATCGGATCATCCTAGTTCTACTTGTGAATACGCAATAAATTTGTCTATTGAAGAAAGAAAAAATATTTTGATGAAAAAAGGAGCTTGTTTTAAATGTCTTGAAACTAAAAACATATTTCTCGATTTTGTAAGAGTAATGTAATTTGTTCCCACTGTTCAGGAAAACATTCTTCGATCATGTGCTTTTCAAAATTTAAACAGAAACAAATTAATAAAAATGAATCTTCAGAAACTACTGTTCTTACCAATCAGTCATCTTTGAATGAAGTTTATTTACAAACATTAGTAGTTCGAATCCAGAATAAAAACTTAGAACATTATATTCGGGTAATTATTGATACTGGATCACAAAGAAGTTATATATCAAAATTTGCTGCTGAAAATATGGGTTTTGATATAAAAGGAGAAGAATTGATTACTCATGGGCTATTTGGAGGAACAGAAATTACTGAACGCCATAACCGTTATATGATACAATTAAGTAGTTTAGATAAAATGAATAATATCAAAATAGAAGTAATGGATCAAAACAAAATTTGTGCATCAATTCCAAAAATTAGAAGTTCAGACTGTATAAATGATTTAAAAGATAAAAGAATATTTTTGAGTGACATTTCGCCTAAAAGCAAAATTTGCTTGCATGAACAAAATACTAATGAGATTCATGTTTTATTGGGGGCAGATGTTGCAGGAAAGTTATTTACAGGAAAAGTGGAACATCTTCCATGTGGATTAGTAGCTGTTCAGACAATTCTGGGATGGACAGTAATGGGAAAAATTTCTGATGCTAAGTTAGATAGTTCTCTTCTTGTTCTGTCATTACACATAAATGATGCTAAAATTACAGACTTATGGAATTTAGATTCGTTGGGTATTTTAGATCCTAGCGAAAAGCAATCGAAAGAAGAAATGCAGAAATTAGTTTGGGAACATTTCGAATCAACAGTTAGCAGAGAAAATGACGGAAGATATATAGTATCTCTTCCTTGGATAGATAGATGTCCTTCAATTCCTGATAATAAATATTTGGCTCAGAAACGTTTAAAAAATACTGTTAAAAATTTGAATGCAAACAACTGTTTAGTAGAGTATGAACAAGTGTTTAAAGAATGGGAAGAAGAAGATGTTATCGAAGAAATAGTACCTGATCCAAATTGTTATGAAGTCTCAAGTGTACACTATTTGCCGCATCGAGCTGTCATAAAAGAAAATTCTACTACCAAAATAAGACCAGTTTTTGATGGTTCAGCTCGTGTTAATAACTCTATATCTTTGAATGATTGTATTGAAAAAGGACCCAATCTCATTGAACTGATTCCAGCTGTTTTGAATCGATTTAGGTTGGGTAACATTGGTGTCACTGCAGATATTCGTCGAACAGTTTTACAAATATCTTTACATGAAAAGGACAGAGACTATTTACACTTCTTATGGTGGATAGAAGGTGATCCTGAAAATGAAATTAGAAAATTATCTGAAATAACTTCATGGAAATTTGTACCTGGTCATCAAAATCCAGCTGACCTTCCCTCACGAGGTTGCAATGCCGAAGAATTAGTGAAATCTCAATGGTGGGAGGGACCTAGTTGGCTCTATCAATCTTTTGAAAAATGGCCTACTTCTGAAGTGTTTCCTGATTTAGAAGTTGTTAATTCAGAAAAAAAGAAAAGTTGTTATATCTGCATCTAATATCGAAACTGAAACTTTTGAATATTTTTAAGAATTTCGTCTTACAAAAAGATCGTAAGAATTATGGGGTGGATACTTCGTTTCATCAACAATATTAAGAAAAGGGTAAATGAAAGAACTTTTTGTAACTTAAGTGTTGAAGAATGTGATAAAGCGGAGAAAATAATTTTAAGAAAAGTTCAAAGAGAATGTTTTGAGAAAAACAGAAATCTTTCAATGCAGACCTATTTAGATCCAGATGATCTCCTTAGAGTAAAGACAAGAATTATACAAAGAAAAGATCAAGAAAGTTTTCGATATCCAATTTTGCTACCATCAAAGCATCATATAGTAGACAAATTAATATTTGAGAAGCATGTTGAACTTTGCCATGCAGGTATACAAGTCTTGATGTCTACGTTACGAGAAGAATATTGGATTATAAAAAGCAGAAAGACTATTCGTCAAGTCATTAGAAACTGTCTCCGATGCAAAAGATTTTCCATACATCCTCTTCAATCTATTAGTGCTCCACTCCCCGAAGATAGAATAAGAGAAGCTCAAGTATTCGAAGTCATTGGTGTAGATCTGTGTGGACCATTGTTTTTGAAAGACAACAAAAAATGTTGGATTGTCTTATTTACTTGTGCTATTTTTCGTGCTGTTCATTTAGAACTTAAATTAGACAAGATGAAAGGTGTGCCTTGCAGAGTAGGACTCCACCATCTGACTCCTTCCGCAACAAGTGCCCCGACACTGATGATTCCACATCAGATCCAGTGACTGTCATCGAATCCAGTGATTGTCCACAATCTATTGACTGTCAACCATATGACAGGTGTGATAATAGTGATACTTATCAGACATCCCGTTGTGGAAGAATCCTAAGATCTCCTAAGCGACTGGACTTATGATTTTGAGTTTCATTATTCTCTTGAAACTCAAAGGTGGGAGAATGTCGAAAATGATGTCGAACAAGAACTTTTTGATTTGTATGTCACGTGAACACTTTCCCTCTCTTAACTGTAACCAACCGTACTTCGGTTTAAGAACTGTACTTCCTTGTTAGTAGTTAGCCGCGCTAAGATGCGCTTTCTCTGTCTGTATGTCTGTCTGTAAATTTTTGTATCTTCTCGTCATTAATATTCTGAAATAAAAATTTAAAAATAAAGAATATTGGAATTATCTGCTTCCCGCCCCTTTGGATACCTCTTAATAATCCTGGAACTGGAATGGTAAGAGAAATTTTATATGAACCTTTCTAGTTTTATTTTGGAGGATTGTTTGGTAACCTTTACAATACCGCCACAAACTGTTTTATGTTCAATTTTTTAACTCGTAACGAATAACTGAAATTTATACTTGCAGTTTAACTAAAATATTATCAACACTGGAACATGCAATGGCTGCATTCTGATATGATGTTAATTTATTTCCCACGTTTTATTGGTCATTGTAGCCAATTTTGATAAATCATGGTAATTAATTGGTAAAATGCTTATCATTTCTACATGTAATCTTTGAAGCCAAAGAGTTTTAAGAAAACATTCACTCACCTAACCAAAAGCTAAATTTCTTCATTTAACATAAAAGTTAAGAAAGTTTTTATCACTCAATTCTACTTCAATTAATAGTTTTCGAGTCTTTCATGTTTCAATGTCAATGAAGATATAAATGAGCCTATCTTTAATTTTAATGTATTTGTTGTCTTTTGGTGGATTAATCAGAATATCTAAACCCGTGACAATATTTCAACTTCAATGGAGCTTACTAGGTGATCATATTTCGTTTGATCTGATGTTATTACCAAATTTCGAAATTGTGCCTACAATTGCAAAAACCATATAGATCTGGTTTATAAAACGATGAAATTTTAATACTAACTGTAGCGATGACTCACGTCGAATTATAATTTTTATTTTCAGCATCACTTGTCATTTTCGTTTAACTAATGTTCGAGCCATGTTGTCACCAATGAAATGGTGACTTAATGTAATTGCTTTTTTATACCTTCCCCGACCCTTTAGCCGTTTTTTTCCCTCTTCCATAGCGCAACAGCCCCATAGTGGACAAAGGCCGTGGTAGATATCGAAACATGGGATGTTTTCTTTTTACGGGGTAGGGTTGTACACCCTACGCCCATCGATCTACAGTCATATTAGACAGGGACCTAAGGTTTAAAGTGGATTCTGAACCACTGCAAACATGCATGACACCATCGGGGTTCGAAAACGAAACAAGTGTCACATAGAGCTAGACAGCTAGTCACTCAACCATTAGGTCCTCTCTTTAGCCGTTTAATGAATGAAAATTAGAGAGCTTGGTAAAAAGAGAAAAAAGAGCAACCCTTTTTATTTTTATTTACTTTTATTATAGGAAGAGATAAAGGATTTGCCACTTCATGAAAGATAAAAAGCTTTTAGAAACATTATGGGAGGTTCTACATTTACATTAACGCCAAATTTATTCTTGGCCGACTAGCACCTTAAATAGAAGTCCACATTGAAATAAAATAATAATAATAAAAAAAAGGTCATTTCCACATTGAAAAAAACATTGCAACATTTCTACATTGAATACGAAAATTTTCCACATTGAAATAAAATGTGTTCCCCAGTTTCTAGTTTTGCTCTCTAATGAAGCAATTAACATAGAAAAACCGACAGTGATGTGGATATTTGTTTACGAACATAAGCACGAATCAAAAGTATCCACAGTGGATTCCAGTTTCTCTTGGAATCCATTTTATCTTTATTATTTTATGCAATTATTCACAGAGTCAGTTTTACTTGAAAAATTTCTAAAGTTGCATTCTTCCCTTCTTTCTATTTAATATTTTTTTCCCCGCTTTAATGATCCGTGCCAACTATTTTAAAAATATATTATTATCTGAGGTTTGGCAACTTATTTTATCGATATATTATTATATGATGCTTGGCAACTAATATTATCATTAAACGCGCGTTTTTCTTTTAACTGTGTTTATTTCGTGTAAAATATTTCCAAAGCCATAATCTGAATTTATAAAAAAATGTTTCTTTTACCGTATTTGAATGATCGACAAACTGGAATAAATCGTAAAGGGCTTTTACATGCTAGTGAGAAATGTTTTTTAATATTTTTATTTTCAAATTAAATTTTTTATAATTATTCTTTCTTTACTTTTCATTAATTATTTGTTCTAAAATTTGGAAATTTTTACATCAAATAATGTAAATTAAAAAAGAAAGTCTTTGTTTTTATAAAAGACTATTTATGGAAACATCATTTTCTTATATGTTGTAAAACTATTTCACTTAATTATGATAATTTAATAATTGATTTTTAATTCAATTTTACTGTTATTGTTTTGATTTGTTAATTATGGTGCTATATATAATATCTCACAAATCTTTTTGTATAAATAGGTAATGTATACTTATTAAATAAAAATAGTCATGCAAAAATTTTAAAATTGATTGCTTTAATGCAATTTGATTTGAATATGTGTTTTATATTTATATTTTGTTTTAATTATGTAGAATAAAAATGGGTCTTAAGAAAGATCTTCTGCTACAATAAGAACAACTTTGGGAACCATCCCTGTGAAATTGTCTTTATTTTTGTAATAAATTTTCACTATTTTAATGCATTTTCTTTCCGTTTTTATTAACCTTACAGTTTTTAGTACTAGAATATCAAAAATGACAGCTGCAAATTTAGCAATTTAAAATGAAACCTCTTGTTGAAATATCATTTATTTATCAGTCAAATGTAATTTCCGGTCATTCAAATAAATTTATATGAAATCAAAATAGCAAGAATTAAATATATTGTGAAACATTCTGTGAAAAAGTAAATAAAGGAGCTAACAACTTTTTCAGAAATGATATTAATACATTGAAACATTGTCCACCATCATAAAAATGTTAACAATCCATTATATTTATGAATTGTGTGATTTTTTTTTCCCCCAGAATAGTGATGTCAAAACTCTGCAATTTGGTCTATAACACGTTCTTCATTTTGATGGAATTTGCATTTTTTCCCCTCTATCATTTATTAGTTTAAATGAAGAAAGACTGGAAAAAGTTTATTCTAAAAGTTCTTATTTGTTTACATGAAATATCAAATTATTTTTAATTTTCTTTCTTAGTCAGTAAAGGGAAAGTTACATTAATAATTATTTTAATTGGAATGTTTTGCTTTTAAAGGTTTTGAATCCATAGAGTTAAAATAAGTCTATATCTATCAACTATAAATATATTACATTATTTTAAGTCTAATGTAATTATTTAAAAATTAACTTGTAATACTTATATCAGATTAATAATAATCTAATAAATTATTCTTATGTTGTTTATGTATCAAATAAAACATTTATCACTGTATTTAACCATTACAAATATTTTTTAGCTAATTGTCAATTGAATGTGGATAGTTTACTTTCAAAATTAGTTTGTTGGGCAAAGGATGCACATTTTTCAGTTGGAGAGGTAATAAAATTTCCATTTATACATCATTAAATTAAATATTTGCTTTATTTATTAACACTTTAAAAATGAAAAAGAATTTGTTTATTTTTTTCCTAATACTAATGATATTTAAATATTTATCAATCATTACATATTTTATGATGTATTTTATTTTAATAAGTCTTGTTAGGAAAAGTTATCAGTGAAGTTTAAAAATCAAGATTCAGACAAATTTCAAGAAAATTATTATTATTAAAAATTATTTTTAAATTTTACATGTTTTAAACAAAGCAAATTAAATATAATTTGAATATATAAGAAATGAACTAGCATTACCATACAAACATCAGCTATCTCATTTAAATTCCTTTGTTTTTTTTTTTTTTTTTTTTTAAATAATTAAAATTAGGATTTAGGGTTGCTTACTGACTGAATAGGGGAATTTTTTTTTCTACAATTACATACTTTTATGTTATTACTATTTTTTTTTTGTTATTTAAGTGCAAATGAAAACAAATCTAGTATATTTGCTATCTAGGTTATGCTTATTTAAATGATAAATTTACTTATAATGTTATTTAAATTGTTTCTAAAAAATTTTTAAAAATAATTTTGATTTGTATTAAAGTTTTATTATTAAAATTTATTAGAAATAAGTTTGTCTTGTCTATGTTGAAAATAAAAGTTAAATGATTCATATTGAAATTGATTTCTTTAAAATTATTGTATGGAAATTCAGCTACATTCAGTGATAAAAAATTATATATTTTTGTGATGCTTTTCTGTTAGTTTGGACAATTTGAAATGTTTCCAAATTTTTGCAGCAAAGGTTTACTGCGTGAGACTGGGGTTGCCCTCGACAGTGTTGAAAGTTATACAATAGTAATGATTAAGATTAATAACAGATAGAAACAATAATGTTAATATCAAACAGAAAAGTTGCTGTATTATTGTATCATAAGAAGTTTAAAAAAAATTAATAAATAACAACAATGTGTGCAAATAATAGTAATAGGAATATTAATATGAAATAGAAATAAAATTACAATAACTCGCATATAAAAGCCTAGAAATGATCCTAAACAGAAAAAATTAAATTAATCGTTCAGAATTGCTAAAAATAATTTGATTTTTGGTGTATAAATTCACCACATGAATTTGATTAAATAAGAATCTAAATTCTGACAATAGTGGTCAGTTAACATTTATTGTAATAAAGTTTTTCATCTGTTTCAATATGTTTCTAGGCCTCAGCAATTATTCTTATGATTAACCATTAAATATTCACAGTTCTAGCATCGCTCATTTCATTCCTTTTATATTGTTTCCAACAGTCTGAATAATTCATGGTATGATCTTTGATGTACTAGAAATACTCTGGCAGAATAATAACCAGCTGAGTAGTTTTTCTGTTTCCTGATATAAACCTCTCCAATAATCTACTGTTTTCTAAGAACATTGGCAGCATTGTGTTTCATCTTGTAAATATGGCTTCTATATTAAGTTTATTCAAGAGAAGAGGAAATATTAGCAATCTTTGAAAGCAAAGTGCTACAAACTATTTTTGGTGGTATCAGTGACAATGAAAATTGGCGAAGAAGATACAATTTTGAACTTTACAAACATTATAGAGATATTGACATTCTAAAATTTGTTAAACTGAATTGAATGAGATGGGCCAGTCATCTCATGAGAATGGAAATGATAGATCTGCTTTGAAAGTTTTCAATGCAATCCCTTTTGGACAACGACTAAGGGAAAGACCGAAAAAGAGATGGGTCGACTGTTTAGACTCTGATTTTAATGTTAGTAAGATCAAAACTGGAGGTCCATGGCCAAGAAGACAACAGCCTGGCTGAATCTTTTAAAGAAGGTCAAGGCTCACAATGGGTTGTCGAGCCAGTTATGATGATGATAATGATTAAGTTTATTATAAAATATGTTAAAAAACAACAAAATTATCCAACAGGAATGGAAAATTGTTATTTGATGGGTTTTAGTTTGAACAGCAAGTGATGTCTCGTGTGGGAATGCCCAATTAATCTCCAGAACTTTTACAAGTGAAAAGTTGTGCTGGCTAATGGAAAAGCATCCTTTTTTTTTTTCAATTTAAAGTTTCTGAAATTATTTGGAAAAAAAAAAAAAAAAAAAAAAGGAAGTATTTGTGATATTATTTAAAAATATATATGGGTTTCTTTTTAGAATGGAATCTATACACCTCCACTTTCTTGCAAATTCCGGAGAGGTAATTCTATTTATATTTGTTTAAAAGTTTTATTTATTTTAAAAGTTCACTTCTTTATCATTGAAAACGTTATAACCAGTAAATTAAATTGAAAGTTTATATTACATGATATTGTTTGTGATTTGCAAATTGTTTGATGATTGATATATATCAGTTATAGTTATTACAATAATATTTTTTATTTGAATGTTGTAGAAGAAAATGAATAAAAGTTATTATCTTTAGTTAACCTACTCACAAGTGTATTGATTCGTTTCTAATTTAAGGGCAAATAAAATACATAATTAATGATTTTTAATTTCTTACAATTTTTTTGAGGCGGTGAGCAAGCTTTTAAAGCCAAATTGTAAAATAAATTATATTTCTGATATAACATATATATATAGTTGTACTATTAAATTTTATCAATTTTGAAAATCATTTAAATATATTTTTAATTTCAGATTATGCTTTAGATTTGTTAGCTGTAGCAAGAGAAGATGGTAATATTGAATTGTTTAATACAGAATTTGGAAATGGAGGAATGATATGTAAGACTTTAAAATACTAAGAATACTAAAAAGCTTGAAACTATTATTTTTTATTTTTACATGTTATTTTAATTTACTTAAAAAAATTAAAGAAGAATAGTATATAATATAAGTTATTAATAAGCTATAGTTTTTCTGTTTCAAATATAGCATCATTTTTTTAGGTTTTAATGCACACAATAATGCTATATTTGATATATGTTGGATGCCTGATAATTTTTCATTAATCACTGCTTCTGGAGATTTTTCCTGTCGTTTATTTGATGTAGAAACTTGTAAAATGGTTTCAGCTTATCAAGGTCATTTAGCCACTGTAAAATCTGTAGATATATGTAGTCATCAAAGTGGTGAGTATTAAAATTGTATATGTTTAAAGGAATTTTTTATAATTCTGATTTTAAATGCTTAATTATTCATTGGTTACTTATATTGCAATTTAATTTTGGTAATATACGATGCAAATTAATAAGATTGATCTGCATTTATTGATATTTTTAGCTAAATTATTTAAAAGTTTTCCTTTTTAATTGTTATTATCTGTACCAGATGGACTAATTCGTAAAGAACCTTTCACATTGGATCTATAATCAGATATTATAAATAAAACCTCTCATGTTAACTTGATATATCTCATAAAAGGATCTTGCCAGGTTTCATTGATTTAACTTCTAAAATCCCAAATGGTGTATAATAAATGTGACCTCCTATGTGTGGGACATTTAGAATGGGACATTTTTTAATTTAGTTTTGAGACAAATACTACATTAATTTTTGGTAGCAAAGTTATTAAGTTTAATAAGTTGTAAATGGAAGAGAGTAATTTGCATTTAGTGTAAATGAAATAAGACAAAGTGAAAAATGTTTTTAAGACAACTAAAAGTATATATATTCTGAACTAAAAACTCAAATTTTTAAAGAATTTGTTAAGGCCAGAAAAAAAAAAAAAAAAAAATTGAATTTGTTGTAATTAAAATTTAAGTTTTAATCCTTTGTAAATAGATAGTTGTGGCATGTTGCCATA
This sequence comes from Caerostris darwini, assembly GCA_021605075.1. NCBI lineage: Eukaryota > Metazoa > Arthropoda > Arachnida > Araneae > Araneidae > Caerostris > Caerostris darwini. Next base: position 105,027 of record BPLQ01008277.1, read on the forward strand.
TCTAGATTTTTCAAGTATAATTACTATGTTATTATTGGATGTTGTCAAATATTTCATAAAATATGACCTCCTCATTTTTTTTAAGTTTTTACTTTTTAGCTTCTTTACTGAAATATTTGCTCTTCATTTCTTTGAAAGAAATTTTTTTAATGTGTTTGATTTTCTTTTGAAGTGTTAGTGAAAGACTTTTTCTCTTAATTTTTTTTTAATTCCTAAATCATAATAACTTTTTATGAATTTTTTCTATTTAATTTTTTTTAAATTAAAATGTAAATATTAAAGAAAATAATAATATAACGAAGCAATATTTGTATTAGAATCAATTTTTAAACAATTTGAAATATTTATCTGGGAAAAAAATGATTTAAAAAAAAAAATTCTTATTGAAAAACACATTCTCAAAAAGTGTTTGCCCTCAAAAGGCATATAATCTGTCATACTACTAGGCCCAAAAAGTAAGACCAATTATTTTATTTTCAAAAACTCTTTATTTATTCTTCCAAATTTATTTCATCACCTTCAAAGTAATCCCATCCCCTCTGGACACAAAGCACTTATGCCAACTTTTTTTCCAATTCTCAATGCATGCTAAAAAGTCATCGGCAGGGAGGGCCTTGAAAGGGCACAGCGATTCACATTGAATGTTTTTAATCCACTCAAAATGGTGCCCCCGGAGTGGTCTTTTGAGTTGAGGGAATAGCCAAAAGTCGCATGGTGTGAATACTGTGTTTGTGGAATGATATGGGTTTCATTTTTGGCTAAAAAGTTATGAAAAATCAATGCAATGTGAGCTGCCGCATTCAGTGTTCTCGGTACCAATCGAGATTTGACGCCTTTGAGGCCTAAAATGGAATTGACCAGTCCTTTTGAAATTCCAGCAACATCAGCAAGGTCTCTAATTGTAAATCGACAGTTTGCAAGCACCAAATCTTTAATTTTTTGCATGTGAGCTTCTTTGTTTGAGGTTGATGTCTTCATCGCATTCTCTGCCTTCTTTGAAGTGTTTATACCACTTCTAAACATTTTTTCCGATATAGGAATGCTCATTGAATGCCTTCTGCAACATTCTAAGCGTTTCCACAAACAAAATTTAATACAAGTTCTTTGCTCAATTAATTCAGACATTTCAAAAATCGCCGGAACAGTTTTAGCATCTCGCAAAGCCAAGCGTAACTCAAACACTAATGAATATTTTGATGTCAAATTTCTCACAGATGTCAAGAACAGCGCCAGCAAAAGAACCCCATTGAAATTCCATAACGCCGGAAATTTTAAATTGAAAATTGGTCTTACTTTTTTGGACACAGTGATACTGTCTTTATATTTTGTTTTATTGTCCTGGTAATAAATTAAAAATTTATTTAAGCATCTATTTTTTGGTAATGCAATAATTTACTGTTTATGCATAATGATATTATGTTTTTAATGTATAATCTGCATTGATGAAAAATAAGTATTTTCCATTAGTAATTGCTTCACAACTGCAAAATTTGCAGTTTCCTACTTATTTCTATTTAAAATTAATTATTCGTTAAAAATCTCTATTTAGTAGCTGTTTTTTTTTTTTAACATTCTTAAATTATCATCTATATTTGTGTTAAAAAAATTTGTTTACTATTTATTTATATTCATTTTTTTTTTTTTAGCTATATTTGCCAGTGGATCAAGAGATGGCAATATTTGCATCTGGGACAAAAGAGTAAATTGTACGTTCTTTAGTATAAAGAAAAGAATTATTTTTTTACAACTGTAAATGCAAAACATTGTACTTTAATGCTTATTTTAAAAAGTTTTTTTTTTTTAAATACTTGTGATGACAATGATTTCTTATTAGCACCACTTGTCTTGCTTCTATAAAAATGTTATTTATAAAATTTCTTATAATCTAATATTCTTGAGTTACTTCATTTAATGTAAATGCTTGCTGTTATTTATATAATATATATATATATAACTATTAAATGTCTGTGTATAACTGTTATGGAGTCAGCTATGTTTAGTACTTCTTATATGATTTCTGCCATAAAAATAATCATTTTGAGACAGTATAGAAAAGAAAAAAAGGTAGAATTAGTTATATTTTTTTTCAAAATATTATCAATTATTTTATATTACATATAATAATATTTTGTAAAATTTTTTATACTTCATTCATGATTGGCTTTAAAATTAATACCATATATTTGTGTGTATAAGCTGTGAGAATATTTAGACCTTTTTTTAAAGCTAAAGTACAGTGGTATAAAATACTAAAATATATCATTGGAATTCACTAACCTACCAAAAATGTAGATACAAGTTAACCTGGCACAAACAATAATCACCAAATATTATTAAATAAAGCACATTTTTATTCCATTAGTTTATTATATTTCTGAAGTTTATGAAATTTTTTTTGAATGAAGTGGGTTATTCGCTTCTATAAAAATTGGTTGTTTTATTTTTGAAATTGTTTATATTGCTGCTTGTTACATTGTTGGAGAAATTAAAAGTCTGATGTTGGTGAATTTTTGCCTGGCTAACTGAAAAGTACTAAAGAATATATTAGAAATAATAATATAATACTGTAAATGATGAAGTTTGCAGGATTTTTTTTATTTTGGTTTATATACAGTGTTTGAATTTTTTTATATTTTTTGCATAAAAGCACACTTTTGGTTTATGCAAACATTCACTTATATTAAGAAATATACAGTAATTTTTATTGCAATTTATTGTTCTTGTTTGAATTCTTTAATGATCTATAATGAATATTATTTTTTAATTCTCTTAGAAACATATATTTTTTATGATTAATGCTATGATTGCTTTGTTTATTTAAAGATGGATTAAATCGTCAGAAGCCATCTATTTTAATTCATTCAGCTCATAGTCACAAGCACATCAAATCCAATTCTAAAAAACATTCTTCAGTAAGTTAAACCAAGAATTTTTAAAAATTTTATTGCTGTTCATTTTTTTTTCCATATATTTTGAACAATTGTAGTTGTAATAATTTTCTTTCAATAGATAACTTTCATGAGGACTAGAATTTTTAAATATCAGTTACGAAACAAAAAAGCTTAAATGCAAAGAAACATTTATAAATAGTTTTTAAAAAATGGTGCGATGCGGTTAAACAGTTTATTGCAATCAATCTATGGAATTTATAGATATGAAACATAATTTAAATTTTATTATTATGAAACTTTTGATAACTCCTTTTATTATAGACATCACAATATTTGTTCTTATTTTTATTATTATTAGTAAATGGTACCTTCGTAGTAAGGAATTTATTTTCTGATCTTATGCTTACAGAATGTGTGTTTATAAACTGCTTATTAACTAACAACTATATATGCATTTAAAAATGACAATTAAATATTTGTTTTGGTTCTAGAAGGATAGTTACAGCAATATATAAGTAATGCTGTAAAACAGTAGTATATTATGCATTTCTCATTCACTTGCTCCAGGGGCCTGATGGCCGAGTGGCTAGCGCTCTGGCGTTCTGTACCGCTGGTTTCAGGTTTGAGTCTCGGTGGTTCAATGGATGTTTGTAGCAGTTTGGAATCCACTTTAAACTATAGGTCCCAGTCTGTTTAACCTAACATATGCACAAGATGACCATAGAGTGACACACCAAACCAAAACCATTCTCCTGCTCCCTATTGATTTCTCTATTATTTAGAATATTTATTCACATTAAAAGAGGTTTTTTTTGTTAAAGAATTATTTTAATATAACGGCATTTTAGGATATATATATTGGTTTTAGGAAAGAGTACTTTAAAAAAAACCCCACTTATATTTATTTTTTATTCAATTGACATAGTTCTATATTCTTCCTTTACATCTGATTGGTTGAAAAAAAATATCTAAATACAAATCATTAGTTTGATAAAATGCAAATTTTAAATTAATTTGATTTCTATCTTTTAATGTATTAATTTTTTCAACCAGAAGCTTTTTAAATACAAATTTAATTTCATTTTCACTTAAATTTTTTTTTTTATTTTTATGTATGAGCATTCAAAAATTGTGTTTAAAATTTTTTTTTTTTACTTGAATAAGTTATTGTAGTTGTATAAAATTAAAAAAAAGCTTGTAAAACTTCAGAGTCTTAGTGCTTATCATTATACAGTATGGTTGTCAGTATGGATCATCAATTATTAATCATAATTTCATATTTAATATTTTGCTTGCAGATTTAATAATCTCAATGCTTATTTTTAAAAGTTAAAAAAGATGTAAAATATGCTATTTATAATTGCTCTATGTATATGACTTTTGGTAAATTTATATCAAACTATTGTGAATTTAAAAAAAAAAAAAAAAAAGTACAGAGTATTCCAAATTTTTTTATTGTTTTCAGAAGCTGCTTCATATATAGTCTAAAAATAGTTTCTGAAAAATTCAAGACAGAGAAAGTCCCCTTCTCTTTTTATTGAAATTTATAAATTATTAACCTATTTTTGTTTCACTTCCTTTTTTTTTTACAACAATCGTTGGGCTTTTTATTTATTTCTTTATTTTCAGTTAGGAAATGATGTTATCTTGGAAAAGACTTTTTTTCCTACACATGTCTTCTTTCTGTTTAATTGTTAGTTTTTTCTTGTTATTAAAGTGAAATTCTTATTTCGTGTTATAGTTGATATGTATTGTAAACTCCATATTACAATTAAATAACTTAACTGTATCATTTTGTCTGTATAATGATTTCTATTATTTTATTCTGAATAAGTGAGAGGAAAATATCTATTAGAGTATTGAATATTTTAGAGGCTATCACCTTTTGCAGAGCTATTTTCAGAGATAGAATCTTGCAATTAAAATACTATATTTTTCAACGATAATATCAAATATGCAATGCAGGATTCTTTTTTCAACAACATATATGCTTTGAAAAAATACATCTAATATAAAAAAAATTCCATCGGTTTATGTTATGAATGCGATTTCTGAATTTTTATTTTTTGTTGTTCTAATGCAGCTGGCAATACAGACAGTTAATCCTTATGCCATAAGCAAGGGCTGCACTGCTGTTACTCATTTAGCACTACCCAGGGGGCACATGTAGCTTGAAGATATGCTGTAGATGCATATAACACTACCCCCACAATGCTGTATGATCTTATTAGGACCCGAACCTACAGTTTAAAATGGATTCCGAACCACTTTAAAAATCCATGACACAGCTGAGATTCGAACCCGATACCTGTGGTACCGAGTGCCAGAGCGCTATTCACTCAGTCATCAGGCCCCAATTTTTATATTCTATTTTATTCCATTCTCTCTACATAATTTAAAATATTCTATGCTCATCAGACTATTTTTCTCTCACTTGAACAAAATAAGATAGACAAAATGATGCATTTTAATTATTAAGTATAATCCCATCAAAAATTTCTAAAGCAAAGCAAAATATTTCTTATTGATATTAAAATGATATTCCTACCATTCAGTTTGATTTTATCTTGAATTATATTGTTATGTTTATATATATTTTTTAATTATTTATAATTTTTCAGAGTAATTGTGTAAATAGCGTTTCTGCTGTAGCTTTCCAAGATGAATATAAGCTTGCTTCTGTTGGTGTTGCTGATGGGTATGTAAAGTTTGAAATTTTTTATTTCTTGATTTATTGTTCAGTGAAATTTTAAAACTAAATTAAAAATCAAGAACTTTGAAAAAATATTTTTATAGTTTTGAAAATAGTTAAGTCTTTCAATTAAATATATTTAGTTCTGATAATAAAAGAGGGAAATAGTATTCAAATGAAAAATGTAAAATTATTGTAATAATGAAAATTGCATTTATGTGCATATAATTTTGATGACAATTTTTTCTGCCTCATTTTGATTAAAAAAATTTTTTTTAGGCTTGTAAAATCATGGGATTTACGTAAAACCTACGTATGTAATCCAAATCGTCTTCCAATGCCACGTCATCAGATGAAATGTGGCGAGTCAAACAGCAAAACACATGGTATGCATGAAATTTAATTTTTGTAGTTTTATGTATATAAATGTATATGTATTCAGATATTTATATATAATTGAGTGTTTAAAGGAATGATAATAAAAAAGTCTTTGCAAATATATATATTTCTGTTGAAAAAATGCCATGATTGTTTCAAATAGATTTGTATTTTTATAATATTATTTTTTTTCCGTTTGAGGTATTATATCGTATATTTCAAATTATGAAACTCTCAAGTATGTTCAACTTTTCTTTAACTACTAAATCAATATATAATTTGCAGAGATGGGTAAAGAAAATAGAATTTTTCCATTAATTTTAAAATATGTAGGAATAGAATTTTATACTGAAATATGATATATTTAAAAGTTACATTTAAGTACTTTAATGGGCAGGGTGGGAAACCAGATTGTAACTGGGTGTGGTTAGGTTGAGATACTTGAGGCACATGTTGGAGAACTCTCAGCTTTATTTACGTATGCACAAGTACTACACACATACAATTAGAGACATACAATATTTAATACATTTAAGGACATAATACTAGATTTGTGGAAGGATTCCACTTCTGAGCCGAAAACTCAGGTATATGTGCAGGATACATGAAATATACTCTGTGGGTGAGGATCTGTAGGCCAACTAGCATGTAGGATTTCATTAAATATATTTCCTCTTGGTATGAGAGACTATAAACAAATGGTTTCTTAGTGAAAGCACAAGTTGCGATGCACTTCCTCTCTGATGAGAGTCCCTAGGCTAAATAACCACTTCTCCTGAAAGCCAGGGGGGAAGGGTGTAAGAAGAAGCATTGTTACAGTACTTAATATGAATTCAAAAAGAATAAATATAAAAAAAATGATAGCAGAGCGACAAACCAAACCTTAGTATAGTTTGTTTCATTAGTATTATTCTTCCATATAAAATAAAGGTGAATTTATAAAGTTTTAAAAATAATGTTTAAATTATGCAAAGAAATTAATTTTTATTACAATATTAATATTTTAGATGAATTTAATAAATACTAAAGTAGTTAAAAAATTTTTTTTTAAAATATAATTATTGATTGTTAGCATTTATGAATTGATAATTTGAATAATTATTTTTAATTCAAATTGTTGTAAAACTTGTTTTATTTCTTAAATAAAACATTATTGACAACAATTTGAATAATTATTTTTAATTCAAATTGTTGTAAAAATTGTTTTATTTCTTAAATAAAACATTATTGACAAAAACTTGTGTGAAAAATTCAACTGTATTAGAATAATTTCTAGAAGCAATTAAAAATGACTCCTTTTCAAAAGAAGTTTTTTGAAGCTTATTGATAATATGAGCCATTATCTGTTAGAAAAGTTGTTTTATTTATGTCCTACTGAAGTAAAAATGATTGACCTGTGATATTATTCATAATTGATCAATTATCTTTTATTTTTGATAATTAATTAAACTTTTGATAATACTCTGATTTTGGAAATAAATTTTACTTTTATCCTCTATTTTTGCTTAAAATTTCATATATAAAGAAATTAGAGCAATAGAAATTTTGGTAGTATGATATATGTGTTTAATGTTTAATGTGTGAAATATTTATTTATTATTTTCAAATTTAATTTTTAAATGGATAAAAGTTTATGGCAAATGAACTATTTTTAAAAAAAATATAACAAAATTTTAAAATTCCATTTGTTAATTTTTTCAAATAATTATAAAGGATTTGTTCTATTAATATATAAAAATCGTTAAAAAATAACTTTCATTTTGGAGCCTGTTTATTATTTATTGATGGATCGTGATTAAAAAAAAACGAAAAGCAAGTGACTTTAAATTTTGTGAACATTTTACAGCTAATTCTAATAATGATCTTAAATATTTTGTAAAAATTAATTATTTTTTCCTTTTTTTTTTGTATGTAAATGTTTTTTATTCAAGTGAAAAAAAATCGAAATCATTGTATTAAATTATTAATATTTAAAAAAAAAAAACATTTAAAATTTTTTCAAAAATTTCTAAATGTTTGCAGATTTATGTATTATGCGTTTATATGATGATTAATGTTAAATTTTAATGTTCTTTTTCTTTTTGCTAATCTTGAGGTTATACCAGTTTGACATTTGATTCTCGATACCAAAAATTATATGCCTGTAGTACATCTAATGAAATATGCCAATTTGACTTTCATTCTCATAACGATAAAGGTAAGAATTTCTATTTTGTAAATTTTTCATTTATCATAATAATTCATCAAACTGATTGTTTTATTGCTTAGGTGTAGATTATCAAAATAAACATGATAGGCATTGGACAATAATTATTTGAGATGTACTAAAAATTTTGATGGTGAATACAAAGGTATTGCATGTAGCTCATGCTGCTCTCATGCAATGGTAGTTTGCAATTGGACTTATATAAATGTAATATTTCACAGGAATATATCAATTATGGGTATATATACCCAAGGTGTATATTTATTATGATATATACAAATATTGGTATGCCACTATTAGTTTTAATTATATGCTATGTTTCTAATCTATTCTATTGTTTATAATTAGAATTATTTAATACAATTAATTAATTTAAATTTAACTTAGGGGTTTTTATTACTTTTACTATGCCTTACTTTTATTTTGCCCAATGAATACTTAATTTTTTCATTGCACTTAAAATACTTTGTTACTTAACTTAGCTAATTAGTTTCTCAACATTGAGCCATTTCCAGAAATGAATTTGAGTCCTATTGTTTAATACTATTTTAAAGATGTGCATAAATGAAAGTAGTCCTAAAATAATTCTCCGATAACATCTGTATTTTATCAGAACTCTAATATTAATATCATTAAAAGAAGCTCTTTATTAAATGAAAACCACAGGGTTAAAAGTGTAGAGGATGCTTTAGTATAACTATAATTTTGTGACATAAAAATTATAATGTGTTAATTATAATTTTTTTGAAAGCATGATGTACAAGTTTATACTGAAAGTTAAGTTAAATTTGTATTTTTTTAAAAAGTTTTCTTTGTGTTATTTAAATAAAATCTATATTCACAATTTCTTGCTTTACATTCCATTATATTTTACCACAATATTTCTTGTTATACTTTGACTTACATTTTCATATCTGAAGCTAAATAATTTTATTTTATGTATTTTCTCACAAATTTATGTATTTATTTAGTAATGTGTCATTAAATTCATTATTTCCTCTAAAAATTTTAAATTGAAATTGTAATTCTGTGTTTTAAAGATATAATCTTGTAAGCATTTGCTTTAATGGAGTCGGATCTTGTGTGCATAGAATTCATTTGGTATGCTATAAACCTAAAAAAAAATGTTTCCATCTTTAATTTATATAGAATTTTGTAATTTATTATTATCATTTATATATATATATATATATATATATATATATATATATATATATATAAATATTTCTCAATACATATCTATCTTGTTTTATAATTTTAACAGAATACTTTCTCTTTTTACAGTTATCACATACTCAGGATTCAAATGCAATTCATATTATGTTAAGTTAGCACTGAGTTGGGATGACCAATATTTGTTATGTGGTTCCAGTGATTGTAAAGCATATATTTGGAAGGTATGTTTCATTTATAAAATCAAAATTTTCTAAATCTTAGCAAATTATATTAACAGTAGTTAAATTAATAAATATATTACTCGTGAAAAACTAAATTGATCTAAATCTGATCTGATCTAAAATCTGATTTTTCACTCATATACTGGGGTCCTTGTATCTTTGGAAAGACCAACTCTATTGGAAATTTTGGAGATTCTTATCTTCTACAAATGGAATTCATTGATTATGTTTATCTGCGTTATTCATCTGTAGAAAAAAAGTTTAAGGTTTTTATTATATATTAAATCCGACAATCAGTCATATAATATCCAAGATCTGCACTATTGGTAGTCGAGTTTAGCTTGAATTCAGGTGGTGTGGGAGGGTAAAATTAAATTTTGTCTTTGCTTAGTTAAGGCAAGTTAAGCAAAGCAATTTGATCATTATCCCATTGTCCTTGTTGATTTTCATCATTGCTATTTTCCTATCAAGTACCCCTGCACCTTTCGGCATGCTTGTGTTGATCATTGGTTGTATGAGATTTGAGAAAAATTTTCTTGCAATTTCTTCAAGTTCCCACTAACAGGACTACATAAGTGTCTAGGCAATGTTTTAATGAAAAATCAATGCATGAAGTGAGCTGTAGCTTTTAAATTTCTGTATACATTCATTAAGTTATATTATTACATTGATAAAAAAATGTCATAATCAAATGATCTTTTATAAAAGTTTCCTAATGTTTTACTTATCTGTGTAAATAAAAGGCAATTTTTGTAGGTGTGTCTACCATAGACTCAAATTGATCGATTTTGCTGACAATTTAATTTTGTTCTTATTATTTCCTGGAGTGTTTAGAGAGTGAGTTGAATGAAATTTGATTGATAGCACATTTGTTTTCACAGTGTTAGTTGAGAATAGATTTATTCACAGTTGTTGGATTTGCATTTTGCTGATTATAAAATTAAGTGAATTTAATTCAAATTCATACAAATTTTGTAAGTGTAATAGATTTTTTGATAATTGCTGAATATTAATTGTGATAATTGATTTTATGCTGCTTTATTATTGTACATTGATCTTAAATTCATTAATTTAAATTTTTGTAATTCAAATGAAGTTAATATTTAATTGAAATCGTACATTTTTATTGTTGTAAAATATTCAGATGGCGTAGAATTCGAACAATTAAGTTGCTTTACTTTTTGATGCATGACAAATTTGTCTTAAACATGTAAATTTGTCAAATATAACTTGTACAGCAATAATTTTTGCTGTTAAATATTTATAGAATATTCATTGATTGAATTACAAAATTTGAAGAATAATACACAAAATGGGAAAAAAAGTGAATGATATTGAAATTCATTATCGTTGTAATTATTATTATTGCATTCATTATTATCGCAAATTTATACATTTTGTCATATTGCATCATTTAATTAATAAGCATGTTTTAATTTAGATTTCTTTTATGAAAACATACTTTAAAATGCAGCAATTTTATTTTATGTGAAATAAGCAAATTTATGTAAAATTATTTTATGCAAGACTCATGTATTTCTTGCAAGTATTTTTTATAGTTTGATCATTAATAAAAAAATCTGCAAAATATATATATATATTTACAGATTTGTCTTGTTCTAAGAATTTTTTTAGTTTAGTAGTAATAAGCTATGTCATCAATTCTAATATTCTAAAAATGAAAAGTTCTTATAACATATTTATGGAAAAAATATAAATTTTTTCTTTAGACTGCTAAGCCAGGATCTCCAATTTTAGAATTGTTAGGCCATTCAGCTGAAGTGACTACTGTTGCATGGAGTCCTCATAATCTAACAAAAGTATTTATATTTTCACTTAACTCTTTGAACTTTTTACTTTTTTACTCTTTGAACTTTTTTGAATTTTTTACTTAGATAAGGTTTTATTTTTATTGTTTCTTACTGAAGCACCTTTTTATGTATGTAATTCTTCATTATCCTTTTCTTTTTAATTATGTAGATCTTATCTATTGTTAATTTGTGTACATATGGTTGCTCTAACAAGTAATTTGAGTGTAAGCAATAATAAAGAAAAGAGATATATTATCTTCCTCATCACTTTGTATAGGTCATTGTTATTTATTAGGAATATAACATTAAAAATTAGTTCAAAAAAGTTTATTTACATTGATTAAACAAATTATCATTTATAAATGAAAGTTGAATACTTTGTTGACTTTGTATATAAATCAAAGAAATTTACAGCTTATATAAATTCATTAAAAAAGGACCTTATGATATTTGCCATTTTTATATTTTTAAGCCATTTTTTTGCATTGTCAACAGAAAAATACTGGCATAGAATGAAATTTTTAATATCAATTACATAAAATAATTTAATAGTTAGATGTTTTTTGTTTGCTTTTAGTTGAATATTTGTTATAAATTAAGGATAAAATGTTGCATTTATCTTTTTTCTATATATTTTAAATATTGATCAATTTAAACTAAAGCATCGGAAAGTGAGATTTGAATTTATTTGAAAAATTGAATGAAATGAAGAATTACACTAAAATCACTTTTTTGTTACTAACTCTAAATGCTATTTATTTCCAGTATGAGTTCAATAACTGCATATCTTAATATCACTAACAGTTTAAGAAAAAATAATTTTTGCGTAATTTAATCATGGATTACATTGTCAATAGAAAAAATATTAGCATAGAATGAAAGTGATTCTATTTATGAGAAATTGTCTAACTTATTAGATTAGGCAAATTTTTCATATTAATTTTCTTACATTTCTAAATTGTAACTAATATTTGATAAATTAAAAAAAAAAAATTATTATCATATAATGCTTTAAATCAAATTTAAACATTTTAATTAAAAAAAAAATTATGTGCCATATTAATTATTTTTTAATTTATTACTTTGATATTAGGAAATTATATAATGTATATTATCTTTTAATTGTGTTTTATACTTTTTATGTAAAATGTATGAATACTATTACAAAATACTTAGAAATATAATACAGCCAAATTAATTTTTTTTATGTTATAATTAACTTAGTATATCAATTAAATTACATGCAGGTGTTATTAATTATTTATTTTAAAATATATATTTTCATAATTTATAATATTATTTAACATTTTCAATTAAAATTTACTTAATATATTAATTATTTAGGCAAAATATTTCCATGTTATTGATAAATATCAGTCTCTTTGTTTGAACACTATAAATTAATAATTTCATTATTGTCTTTTGAATACTTGATAAAAAATATCCAACGAATAAAAGTAATTAGAGGTTAAATAATGGAATTTAGATATAGTGTAAGTTTGAATGGTATTGAAACTTATTTTATTGTTCAAAGTTAAAAAATGAGAAGATTGTTTTCTGTGTATTATAGATCATGTAAATAAGCTACAGAAATTTTATCGATATAGAGTTATTATTGAAAAAGAACACCAAAGGATAAGCATATAAATAAAAAACCTTTTCATTATTTTTTTTTAGTTCATACAAGCACAATTTTAGTAAATTTAAAATTTTAAAGTATTGCTTGCTTATTTTTATTAATTTTTTTTATGAATAGATTATATTTTCAAGCTTTTTCTTAATTTTTAAAAAATATTATAGCTAGCAACATGTGGTGATGATAACAGAACTCTTATATGGAATTTGAAGGATGAAGAGGAAAAAGTAGATATTAATGTAAATGAAGTTGTAGGATCAACAAAATTTTACTCAAAAGGTATGAAAATATTTTGGTTACATATGTAGATGAGACTCGATGTTGTTTGGCTACAAAAACTAAAACAGTTTAGTTTTCTTAAATAGGAAAAAAGTAACATACTTAAAAAAATTTCTATATGCTAATACTTTTTAATTAAAAAAATAAGTTTTTAAATATGATAATAATATTTGCCTGGTAGACCTCTATATGAACCTCAGTAAATATGAAAAACATATATTTTAAAATATATTTCATTGCAAGTACAAAATATTTAATAAGAAATAAAAAATAAACACAATAAATGCAACTGATATCATTAGAAGTAAAGTATCAAATTGATGCCATTTGCAAAAGAGAGATGCCATTAAATTTTTTTTTTATTTTCTGGCATAAAAAGTGGGTAGTAATAAAAAAATAAGGTTTTTGCTTTTAATTAAAAAATAATCAACAATTTTTTTTTTTGTAATTTTTAGCTGTGTACCAGATAAAAAATAATAAATTAAAAAAAAATTGAGCTCTTGTTTATTACAGTTTTTAAGTTTAAGTAAATAATCACATAAAAATCTTTTGTTTTATGTAGAGAGATTTATGCCTATTGAAATTTTTAGATTTTTTAACACACTTGAAAATTAATTTCCGAACTAATTAATATTACCCCATTTAATAATTTAATAAATTATGTAGCAATAAATAATTCTTTAGTCAAAATTTTAGTTATATCCTCATTAACAAAATAATGATTCATATTTTAATTTGCCAATTATTTATATCATTCTACAGTAATGTAATTGATTAAAACTATACAAAATTAAGCATCATGCAAATTAATTAAGCATTATGCAAATTATTACAATCTTCAGAATGTCATACATAGATTATCATAGCATTTATGATAATAATAAAATACTTTGAAAAGATTAAAAAAGGTTTTGAATAGTTATTGATGATCACATTTAGAAAGGGATAATTATTTAATAAAAATGATAAAAGAAATATAATTTTTTACACATATTTAAAATGCATGAAATTAATTTTGTTTTTTTTATTTTAGACAATGATAGTTTTAAATCTACAACTTCTAATGAACTGTCAGAATCATTCATGACTTCTAAATCAACATCAGTGTCATCCCCTACTACTGTAATTCGTAAGAGTTCCAAAAGTTTACCACACTCTATCAAAAATGAAGCTAAAGTTCGTACACAATCTATTACAAGCTTTTTTTCACCTGTATCACAAACTCTGTCACAGAGCCTTACAGATGAAGATAGTGCATCAAAAACTTCACTATGTAGTCACAGTACAAAATCTTCACCACAGCGTTCTGTTCATAAGGATAATATACATAGTACTATGGCAAGACACATAAAGTTTGCACCACCATCATTGCCATGCTTAACACATCATGACAGTGAAAATAATACTTCTCCAGTATTTCATAGTGATATTGATTTCAATTCATGTGCACAGTCTCAATTGCAAAATATTGGAGAAAAAGTCAATACAGACGATTATTCGCCAGAAATTTGTAGTAATGAACCTCATTCCCCAGAAATTCATGGTAAAGATGATCCCAGTGTATGTGCAACTCCTGTCTCTTCCACATTACAACGCTCGCCTTGCAAATTACGTAAGCAATCATGTTCCCACAGAAATGCTGCTGTCACCGTCAAAATCTAGTCCTCATGGCAAAGAAAATAACTCTGTTGCGAAGTTGTCTAGCGACAAATCAAAACCTAATGGTCAGTTAAAAAGAAAGGCATCAGAATTAACAGGAGCCAATATTTGCAAGGATCATCCGCATGGGTGTGGAAAAACAAAAGGATGCAGTAGATGTGTAAGTAGTTACATTTTTAAAAAAAATAAAATTTTGTTACATGAATATTCATTGCTATTAACTTTTTATATTTTTGCATGGTGTAGGAATTTTGCATCTCCTAATGCTTCTTGTTTACCCAGAAGGTTTTTCATTGTTTTTTGATAGATTTCTAATCTTTGATGAGTCAAATTCTTCTGATTTTAAGTGATTCGTGGTTATCCTTAAATTATCGTACTTATAAATCTCTGTTCTTCTTCTTTATTGCAACAGCCCCATGGTGGGCTAAGACTTAATGCTAACTGGCAGATTTCGAGACAGGAGATGTTTTCTTTTTGTGGGCCTGTGCTCAAAATTCTACAGTCATATTAGACAGGGACCTATGGCTTAATGTGGACTTCAAACTTCCATGGCTTTGCTGTGATTTGAACCCGAAACCTGTAGCACTGAGTGTCAGAGCGCTAGTTATTCGGCCATCAGTCCGAAAATTGCTATTCATTTTATCCTAATTATCATAATTAATTGCCCAGTGCTATTCCTTTATATAATGGAGGTTAATTAATTATCTATATATAACTATAATATTCTAATAAAATAACTATAATATCTATATATAATATAATTAACTTTAAATAGCTATTAACTTTTTTTTTTGCTCATTACTTTTTAGGGGCTCTTCATCATTTATATATTTAAAAATTATGTTTCATTTAGATTTTCTTCTGACATTTGTAACACTTTCGTACATTTTTTCTTTTAATATTAAGTATCCAATGGCTTTGTATATTGGACCACACATTTTTGAAGTTGAAAATTTAGCACATATGGAATTTTCAGATTGCAAAAATGTATAAATAAAAAATGATGGCATATTTTATCACAATTCTGTATTATTTTTTTCCTTTTAATGTTAGGCATTCACTAACCTATGAAGAGATAATGAACTATTTTTGCTTTTTCTTTTTCAAATGCATGCAATAAATTACAATAGAAGTAGTTGTATCTGTGATCATCAGTAGTAATAAAAGTTGCATAACTATTTATTGCTATATTTTCTTAAAAATTCATTTACCTTCATCAATGCTTCGAAACTGTGGGTGTGCTTACCAACATTCAAATTTTCTGAGATTGTCTTATAGTATTATATGTAGGCTATTCTGTGATTTAATTTTCCCATTTATTAACAATGAGAGACATTTAATTGATCAGCAGCGATATGGCTCATTTTCAATTTGTTATTTACAAGCGTGCAAATGTTTAATTCATAGATTATTATAGTATAGTATTGTTTATTATAGTATTGTTTAATTTACATATATTATTTTATGTTTTCCTTATTTTAAAAACTATATTCCAATATAATTGACATTTATTTTATTTTGAAGTGTATAGGAAGTGGGCTGTACTATTTAGTTTAACTTTAACTAAAGTAACTTTACTACTAAAGAGGTCAAAGAAAAAAAAATATTAAGATCGTCTATTAATCCCTAATTTTTCTACAATTAATGAATGCATTTAGATTAAAATGATAAAAAGTGTGTAATTTGAAAAAAAATTGAAGATTATATATTGATGTTATAAAATAATTTCAAGGATTAAATAACATTTTCCAGATAAATATACTGTGATTTAATATTTTGAAAATAGTCGATAGATTGTATAATGTAAGGATTACAATTACTATGGATTCTCCATATTTTGCAAGGAAAATAACAATTTACGGAAATTTAAAAAATAATTTTTGTCTATTTACTAACTTTATATGATTAAAAAACTTAATTTGATATCAAGAAAAATAGTGCTAGTTTTTATGAATTTTTTTTTCTGCTTTAAATCTAATAAATATCTTCACACACATTAGTATTTTAAATTATGTCTGAATTAATTGTTTTTACAAAAGCTTCCAAAATTTGTTATTAAAAAATTGCTATGTTATTTGATAATATAAATTACAACTATAGTTGTGAATGTGATTCTGTGTTTATGCAAATTTTCTGGTAATGTTGAACAACACAATTCTTAAGTATCATATTTTAATGACTTTGATGGTGGACTTTATGACTTGACAAAGATTGTCTTTAATTCATATTAATAATAATTATTTGATATATTGTACTTTTCTGTGTAAGAATTTTTGGTTACTATATATTATTATTATTATTTGTTACTATTTGAACTCAGATGAAAACATATTCAATTAAAAATAGTCAGTTCATGATAAAGCACATGAATAATTCTTTGATGTATTTATATATATATATATATATATAAAAAAAAATCATGTAAAGTAAAAGTAGGCTTTTTAAAAAAACAAAAATTCTATGTGAGATTTATTAATGATTCTGTAAAAACTTGTTATTTAAATAGCAATTATTTAAAAACATGTATGTGCCGATAGTAATTGTATCTGGCTCTTCAAAAAATATAAAAATTCTGAAAATATTGATTCTAGATCCTAACTGTTCAGTTAATCTAGAAATTTTCAGAGGATAGGAAATCCTCTACAGAGCCCAGGAAGTTGAATCGGTGATTATAGAAAAGGTATAAAGCTGCTATTAGAAAATGGGGTGGCAACAGGATTTGGAAATTGTTTGCTAGAAGATTTGTGGCGGTATTGTAAAGGTTGCGTAGTGTTATTAAAATCCAGACGGCAAATTAAAAGACGATAATCAATTTTCACAATTACGACATGTTTATTCTACTTCGAACGCTTACTACGTTCTATTTTTATTCTAGCGGGAAAATTCCCTTTTTTAACAATGAAAGTAGAAGTCGTTCAATTTGTATTCCATTTTACATCAATAGGTGTCGCTACATCACTCCCCTACCAGTAACAAAGTTACGTTACTTTGGAAATGGTAGACGAATTAATATATCAATACAAATAATAGCGAACAAATGCACATTGATACAAATTGAAATTGCAAAAAATAATTACAAATACAATTACATTTAAACAATTACATACAATAAATCAAATTAATTTTTAAAATGGAATGGATGAATTATAAGTTTGAAGAAAAGTCAATAATGTCATTGAAACGAACAGGAAGTTTTACTTGTCTTCCACAACGTGTTGTTGTATTTGGTTGTACAACTTGCTGACTTGGTATAAATGTTTGTTCACTCGGCATAGATGAATGATCATTTAAGGACGTTGGATTCAGAAGTTCATTAGGTTGTAACACATATGCCGGTTTCAGTCTATCCACTGAAATATTAACTTGTTTATTTTTAATTGATAGAAGAAAGTTTTTCGTGGATCTTTGCAATACCAAATAGGGTCCTTCATATGGGGGTTCTAAAGGTTTTTTAACTCTGTCAATTCGCAGAAATACATGTGAGCATGTGTTATATTTGTTTATATTTGTTTTTGGATTGGTATGGTTTTAAGTCGGCCATCTGTTTTCGGAGATTGCTTACAAAATTATCATCAGATATTGGCAATCTGGATTCGTCAAAGAATTCGCCTGGTAGTTTAATAGTTTTTCCATAAACCATTATACTTAGAGTCCTCATGTAGAGCAGCGCGCAAACCCATAAGAACTGTTGGTAATGTGTCCGTCCAACGAACGTTGTTATGACATCTAATAGCTGTTTTCAAGGTACGGTGAAGACGTTCAACTTTTCCATTACTCTGAGGATGGTAAGAAGACGTATGGTTTACTTTAACACCACATAGCGCAGCTAAACTTCGAAATAGTTCTGAAATAAATTGAGTGCCTCTGTCAGTAATAACACAAGTAGGTACACCAAATCGGGTAATCCAATGCTCATAAAAAGCTTTCGCTATACTTTCTGCAGTGATATTTGATAACGGTACCACTTCCATCCAAGAGATAAACCGATCAATACACGTCAAGCAGTATGTGTATCCATTAGAAGGTGAATAAGGTCCAATTAAATCTATATGAACGACACTAAATCTCTCATCTGGTGCTTGAAATAGTGAATATTCTGATTTTGTATGTTTAGTTATTTTATTTTTCTGACAGTTGATGCAAGTTTGAGTCCACTGTTTAACATCTTTTTTCATATTTGGCCAAATGAATCTCTTAGTGATTTCTTTTACAGTAGTTCGAATTCCAGAATGAGCTAAATTGTGAATTGTATTAAATATTGTCATGCGAAAATGTTTTGGTATGAAGGGTCGGATACTGGAAGTAGAGGTATCACAATACAAGAGCTTTCCTGATGGCAATTGGTGTTCTTTAAAATGTAATGATTTGGAATGTAATTTCAATTGTTGCAGTTCATCATCATTAATTTGTGCATCAGCTATCAAGTCATAATCGACAATAGGTGAATCGATGTCCTCAATTCTAGACAGTCTGTCTGCTACTACATTGTTTCGACCACTGATATGGTATAGGTTAGTAGAGAATTGTGAGATATATTGTAGGTGTCTTAGTTGTCTGGGGGAGGCTTTATCATTGTTTTGCTTAAAAGCAAATATTAACGGTTTATGATCAGTATAAATATCAAAATCTCGACCTTCAAGTAAATGCTTAAAATGTTTAATGGATAAATATATACCCAAAAGTTCACGGTCGTAAACGCTGTAATTTTTCTGAGCATCATTAAGTTTTTTAGAAAAAAATGCAATTGGCTTCCATCCATTTGGTTCTTTTGTTGAATAACTGATCCAATAGCCCAATCAGATGCATCTGTGAGAAGTGCCAGAGGGTAATCTGAGTTGGGATAAGCCATTAACGCTATTTGAGCAACATCTTGTTTGCATTTTTCAAAACTTTGTCTAGTTTCATCGGTCCATGGTATTTTGCGTCGATCTTTTTTTGTAGATCCTTTCAAAAGTTCATGTAGAGGGGCTTGAGTTTTTGCGGCATTATTTATATAATTACGATAAAAATTTATCATTCCTAAGAAGGAACGTAATTCGTGCATAGTTTCTGGCAATGGATATTCTATGATAGCTTTGATCTTTTGAGGTTGAGGTAGTGAACCTTCCGCAGATATTTGATAGCCTAAAAAATCTAGCACAGGTACTCCCAAAACTGATTTGCTAATATTAATCCGTAGACCATATTTATCTAAACGCTGGAAAACTATTTTAAGATGTGAACGATTTTCTTCCTCGCAAGAAGAGGCGATCAACACATCATCTAAGTATGGAAACACAAAGTCTAGACCATAAAGAACTTCATTTATAAACCTTTGAAATGTTGCAGGGGCATTTTTGAGACCAAAACTCATCACATTGAATTGCCCATTCTGAGCTAGATGGACTAATGATGTTATTGTCTAGCATATATTTAAATTCTCTTTTAGCTATTTCCAACCGTTTTGGATCTAATTGTCTTGCTTTACAATTTATAGGTTGTCCTTTAGTTACAATATGATGTTTTACATTATGTTTAACATTTGAAACAAGAAAATTTGGTTTTGTTATATTGGGATACATAGAAAATAAATCAGAATATTTACATAAGCTGCTCGTTGTATTTACACATTCATTAATAGAGATGGGTGCAATGTCACCATAAACTGCAAGGTTAGTTACACCATCAATTAATCTTTTATGCTTTATATCAATTAATAAATTGAACTTATTTAAAAAATCTGCACCTAGTATAGGTTTACTAATTTTGGCCACAATAAATGGGAATTGAAATTCTCGACGTAAACCTAGATCAAGATTTAAAATTTCTGTACCAAAAGTATCGATTGCAGTATTATTTGCAGCATATAATTTATAGTCACTAATAAATTTGTGTTTAGAAGTATAAGGAATAAGACTTACGTCCGCTCCACTATCAACCAAAAAGCGTAAACCCGTTTTTTGTCGTTGACAAATAGACGGTATTGACGGCAATGTTTTGTATTTTCAGCAGCAGAGTCTGCCGTTAATTCTGTTGCTGATTCTGGTTTTCCGAAGGATTATTTTTCCATGCACATGGAGCTTTGCATTTATCAGGAAAACATTTTTCTCGAAAACGAAAATGGTAATAACAGTATTTGCCAGAAGGATTGTAAGAGCGATTGCGAGACTTACTTCGATGAGAAGAAGAGTATCGACCGCTATTTGTTGTTTGGGAACGAGAGTTCCTTGTGACACTCAGTTTTTCAAGTTTATTATCCAAAGATGCAAGTTGTTGTTGTAACTCAGTTATGGCATCTGATCCTGGTGAAACATTATTGCTTAAGCGGTAAAGTTCTTGTTTTGGTTGCATTTCAAGAATACGATCCGCCATTAATGCCAGTTTTCAATTCCTTCATCACTAACTAGTAAAATATTCCGCACAGAATCAGGCATTTTTTGTAGAAATAATGTTGTTAGTACCTTATCAGTTATTCCATCAGTAGCCAGGTTTTTCATTTTTTGTAAAAGTTGACTGGGTTTAAGATCTCCCAAGTCAAGTCCTGTCAGCAGTCTCTGAAGACGCTTATTTTCGCTTTCTTTAAAAGTATTCAGCAATCGTGTTTTAGCAGCGGTATATTTTGTTCTATTATCATCACTTATAATGTCCCACAAACTTTCAACAAACTTCGGTTCTAATTGCGAAACTAAGTAGTTGAATTTTGTATCCTCGGCTGTTATTCCACGAATTGAAAACTGTGCTTCAACTTGAAAGAACCATATTTCTGGTTTTTCAGCCCAAAAAGGAGGTATTTTGACACTTACCCGCGCTACTTCATCCTTTTTCGCCGATTCATTAGATTCAGTCATTTTGTAAATAATTCACTGTTTGCAAATAATTCACGGGTCACCAAGTATGTGGCGGTATTGTAAAGGTTGCGTATCAATCCAGACGGCAAATTAAAAGACGATAATCAATTTTCACAATTACGACATGTTTATTCTACTTCGAACGCTTACTACGTTCTATTTTTATTCTAGCGGGAAAATTCCCTTTTTTAACAATGAAAGTAGAAGTCGTTCAATTTGTATTCCATTTTACATCAATAGGTGTCGCTACAGATTCAAGAAATGGTGAAAAACAATGTTGATAACATAACTGCAATAAAAAATTAGTAAAAAAATATAGGGAAATTAAGATTTATGCATTCATTATACAAATTAATTAATAATTCCTTTTAGCAGTTGGGCTGACATGTTCGTAGGCTGACACATAGATGGCGCTACTAGTATTAAATCCCTATGATTTTTAGTTAGCCCTAACCTTCAGAAGACATGTGTAAAAAATTAGACAGATGTTGCACTATTAGTATGTGAGTTATAGCATTTTTAGTGAAGCAACTTTGTTAGTTTGAAAAAATGGATGAAAAGGAATTTCGTGTGTGTTTATAAAGCATTGCTTTTTGGCGAAAAAAAAAATACTATTGAAGCCAAGGCTTGGCTTGATAAACATTATGCGGACTTTGCACCATTAAAATCAACCGTAGCGAAGTGGTTTGCTAAATTTAAACGAGGCGAAATGAGCACCGAGGACGATGCACGCAGTGGACGCCCCAAAGAGGCTGTTACCGACGAAAACATCAAAAAAGTCCACAAAATAATTTCTGATAACCGTAAAGGGAAGTTGATTGAGATGGCTTAGACCTTGAAGATATCAAAGGAACGTGTTGGACATATCGTGAATGAATATTTGGATATGCGAACGTTCTGTTCAAAGTGGGGGCCGCGCTTAGCTCACAATCGACCCAAAACAACAACGGATTGATGATTCTAAGCAGTGTTTGGAGCTGTCCAATCGTAATAAACCCGAATGTTTGCATCGATATGTGACAACGGATGAAACACGGCTCCATCATTTCACACTGGAGTTCAATCGACAGTCAGCCGAGTGGACTGCACGTGATGAACACTAAAAATGTTATAACTTCACTAAAAATGCTATAACTCGCATACTAATTGTGCTATAGCTGTCAAATTTATACACGTGTCTTTTGAAGGTTAGGGCTAACTAAAAATTATATGGTTTTAATACTAGTAGCGCCATCTATGTGTCAGTTTCAGTTCACCTTTTATGTATTTTAGTTATAGCAATGTTTAACAAAAAGTTCTTTTATTCATTATATATTTTTTTCCTCTACAACCTTTTGGTTTTAGAAAACAAAATGTCATTAATACTTATAATTTTATTTACATATTAAAATTTGTACAATCAATAATGAATTTATTTTTCTTTCATTTGTAGGGAAAGGTAGTTGTTACTTCACCCAGCACTCCTAGTATAAAAACGTACTTCAGAGCTGCTTCCGTAGAATGATGAAATCATATGTATGTTATATATTCGGAATGTGTGATCATATGTATAATTTCTTTTTATAAATAATAGACATTAAATTATATTTATGCAATTATCGTCCAGTTTTTCTCCTTCTCACATTGATAGATTGTTCTTTTAGTTTAATCTTGAAATGCTTATCAAAAATATTCTTAAAATTAAGCATTTTATTTATTTAAAATCTTATATACTTTATTTTTGAAAGAGGTTTTCAATGTCAAGTTTTGATTTGAAAATTTGGTTTAATCTTTTGAAATTGTATGAGATTAGTTTAGAAATTTTTGTATTATTTTTTTTAAAAAATGTTTCCAGTCTAGCAACCATTAAAAAAAAAAAAAAAATTTTTTTTTTGATTTAATTCTACTAAATATTTTTTAAACATTTATTGGATTTTCTTTATTGCTAAAATTTAATAAAATCACATTTAAAATGCCCAAAACTTTATTCTGTTTTTATTATACATTGTCTAGCTCTAGTAAAAAAAAAAAAAAAAAAAAAAAAAATTTGGAAAAGAAAGAAATATTTGCTATATTAATCTCTTTGCAATTTATAATTTCATATTTTTACTTGATAATTAGAGAAATAATTAAGTGTAAAAAAAAAAAAAAATCTTAATTTGTACCTAAAATTTTATTGTACAAAAAACAGGAAATAAATATTCATGAAATAAAATAATAAAAAAAATTCTGAACGGGAATTGAATAACATTAATAATAAAAAAGACAAGCATACGTACTTTAAATGTGTGAAATTAAATATATTATTCAATATATTCAATATATTATTATTAATTAATATCAAAATTATATATTATTATTTCGATGTTTCCGGCTATTATGATGATGCTATTTGTAGATGAACATGCATTATTGGTAAAGCTGTTTTACGAACACACGGATTTCTGTTGTGGTTCGTAAATTTTGTCGGATAAAGAAATTACGGCGGGAACTAATGTCTACTAAAGGTGGCGGTCCGTGATTGTGAGATTTAAAGAGACCAGGAAATTATAAGTTCAACCTGGTATTGGTAGTAAACCTGTTACACCCTTAGATATTAATATTGTTCTTCTTCTTCGCCTATCCCCAAAGTCCAGTGGGGCTAGACTAGGTCCATGAATCCAAATACCCGAAGAAAGTCGAAGACCATCAACGGACTGTCAAGGAGATCCTGACATCTGAGCCCCAGGCACGCCAAGATGTGAGATGGTGAAGCTTGCTCAGAGGAGCACTTGGTGCAAGTGTCGAAAGCTTTCAAACCATCTGAGAAAGTCATAGTTCTGAGGTGTCCACTGAGCCACTATATTGCTCGAACAGACATCTGACTTTAGAGGCAATAATGGAAATGTAGTATCTCGAGAGGCAGGCTTTCCTTATAGAACCGTCCAAAAAGTGCTCCAAACCATAATGTATTTCTACCTGTGTGAGATCCACCACACTCAACAGATACTTAATAAGGACAAGCTACAACGGTTCGTTTTTGCAACAGGATGTTCGATGATCTGTCATGGCGATGGAATATTTTGTGCAGCAACGAGGCTCATTTTTACCTGAATGGGATAACCAAATCACAAAATGGTCGCATCTGGGCTTAAAATTCGCGGATGCATAATGAAATTCCTCTAGTTTCTCCAAAGTTGACTATCTAGTGTGGATTCAAGGCGACATTCACCCTTGGGCCATTTTTCATTGAAGATATAACTGTACATGGCCCTCTCGCATGTTATGTTAAGGGCAGTCAGTACTATGGCATGTTGCAGATGCTTGTTATGCCACGACTACAATACAGGCAGTGCCTCAAATCAGCCAATTTCCTTCAAGATGGTACGTCCCCACATTCCCATAGGTCCGTGCAGTCACTTTTGCATATTTCAAGGATGAATGAGTTATTATTAACTCATGGCCACCACATTTGCCAAATCTAACTGGTTATGGTGTCTCTTTAAAAAAACCTGGTTTATCATGGAGATGTTACGAGGTTGGATGATTTAAAGAACTCCATTACGCTTCATATGCGGAGCTGATAAGCTACGATCTGCGTACTTTTGCATCACATTGCGTACTTTTCATTACACCGTCCTTGGCACTATTAACAACTGCTGCTCTTGTGACGTTAGGCCTTCTTTTATGACAGGTATTTCTTACTTTTATTTAATGTGGTTCGATGACAAGGCGTATCAAAAACCAGTCAATAAATGTTCAAACTGTTAATGTATTCCAAGTTACTTGTTAATTTTATTACATTGAATGTTTTTCCATGAAAAGTGCCGCTTACAGAATATTTTTGAACTAAATGTTTTAGCCAAATCGCAAAATAGGACTTGGGATTTGGCGAACTTTTTTTTGTGGCGCCAACTGAGCGATAAGTTGCTAAATGTGGTAAACCGTGTTTCTTGTACTATTTGGAATGCATTTCACTTAAAATCGCAACCCTTTACTTGGCACTCTTTGGGGAAAAGATTTTTTGACGCCAAATCCCAAAGGCCCCTATTCTGCGATTTTGCCAATTTTCTTTCGAAATTCTTTGAGCCATTCTCGTGTGTAGTCTATATAACAAATACAGTTACAATCCGTTTGCCCATGTCATTTGTAGGATGCTATTTATAGGAGAAGTTTAATTGTAACCACCCTGTAGTATGAACAAATGGTATGTTTCGAAAGAAATTTTCGTTTCTAAGAATGCTCTTAAAAGTATTATTCCAATTAGAGATAGAGTTATGTTGTATGATACCTTTTTTCTGTGTCTTCCATTTTGTTTTAATTTTCAGGCAATTGTATTTAGTAAGAAAATTCGAAAGTTCCGTCTATATTTTTAAATCATTGGATTCGTTATAACAAAATGCTATGTATGCTATTTATTTTTAAGAACACATAGATTAGAGTTTTAAGTATCGCCAAGCTTACAATTTATAAATACAACAATTTTTTAAATCCAAATTGAGAAAAATTTTATTTGATAATATGCTAAATTTATCTATTCTGTTTAAAAATTAAAATTTTACTGAATTGAAGTTAAAATAGCGCAAAATAATAATAAAACAATGTGCTTATTTCTATAATACAAGAACAGAATATATATATATATATATATTTGAGTGTTTGCAAAATAATTCTAAAAAATAAAATAGTTTAATAACTTATATAAATTAACTATATATGTTTATTAAAAATAATATACACTGAAGTGACAAAAGTCATGGGATACCTCTTAATATCGTGTCGGCCCTCCTTTCGCGCGGCGAAGTGCAGCAACTCGACGTGACATGGACTCAACAAGTCGTTGGAAGTCTTCTGCAGGAATATTGAGCCATGCTGTCTCGATAGACGTCCATAATTGTGAAAGCGTTGATGGTGCAGGATTTTGGGCACGAACAGACCTCTCGATGATGTCCCATAAATGCTCGATGGGATTCATGTCGGGCGATCTAGGTGGCCAGATCATTCGTTGGAATTGTCCAGAATGTTCTTCAAACCAATCGCGAACAGTTGTGGCCCGGTGACATGGCGCATTGTCATCCATAAAAATCCCATCGTTGTTTGGGTACATGAAGTCCATGAATGGCTGCAAGTGATCTCCAAGTAGCTGAACATAAGCATTTCCAGTCAATGTTCGGTCCAGTCGCACCAGAGGACCAAGTCCATGCCATGAAAAAACAGCCCACACCATTACGGAGCCACCACCAGCTTGAACAGTGCCTTGCTGACAGTTTGGGTCCATGGCTTCGTGGGGTCTGCGCCACACTAGAACCCTACCATCAGCTCTTACCAACTGAAATCGTGACTCATCGGACCAGGCCACGGTTTTCCATTCATCTAGGGACCAACCGATATGCTCACGTGCCCATGAGAGTCGCTGCAAGCGATGTCGTTCTGTCAGTAAAGGCACTCGAGTCGGTCTTCTGCTGGAATAACCCAAGAAAGCCAAATTTCTCCGCACAGTTCTAACAGACAAGTCCCTTGCACGTCCCACATTGATTTCTGTGGTTATTTGACGCAGTGTTGCTTGTCTGTTAGAATTTACGATTCTTTGCAGACGTCGCCGGTCTCGGTCGTTAAGTGCAGGCGGTCGACCACTGCGCTGTCCATGGTGGGATGTTATGCCTGAAATTTCATACTCTTGACACAGTGGATCTGGGAATGTTGAATTCTCTAACGATTTCCGAAATGGCATGACCCATGCGTCTAGCTCCAACTAACATTCCGCGTTCAAAGTCTGTTAATTCCCGTCGTGCGGTCATCATCACGTCAAAACCTCTTCACATGAATAACTTGAACAGAAATGAAAGCTCTGCGAAAGCACTGCGCATTTATACCTGTTCTACGCG
Source organism: Caerostris darwini (assembly GCA_021605075.1). Taxonomy (NCBI): domain Eukaryota; kingdom Metazoa; phylum Arthropoda; class Arachnida; order Araneae; family Araneidae; genus Caerostris; species Caerostris darwini. The sequence continues at coordinate 132,646 of BPLQ01008277.1, forward strand.
ATGCTACTGCCATCTGAAAATTTGCATATTGCTATCCCATGACTTTTGTCACTTCAGTGTATATAGATAATGAATATATAATGAATATGTAATAATTGAATAGTTATAATAATATTTAAACAAACCAAAAAAATAACTATCAAAAACTAAAATGACATTTGAATAGAATAAAAAAAATATATATATTGAAGATAATACGTACTGGACGTATGAAAAAATAATTATTGATAATTAGAATTCGAGAAAAATGTATGTAAATTATATAAAAATTGAAGGAGACGCAATAATTTATTATAAACTAATCTTTAAAAAATAATTCATTAAATCTGACAATGAAATATTTATTTATTATGTCAGATTTAAGCTGTTTATTTAAACTGTTTGTTTTAAAACTGTCAACAAACTTTTTAATTTAGTGAAAGAATGTTTTATTAATATTAATGAACTATATGAAATTTTTCTAAATAAGTTTTAAAATACTTATTCAGTCAATTATTTTATAAGTACGCTTTCATTATTTTATTTATTTATGAAATTTATTCGAAGTCTTTTGAAAAATAATTTATAAATTTGTCTCAAGAGCAACGAAAACTAAAAGATTCTTTCAGAGAATTTTAAGCCTTTATTGTCTGAATAACTTCTATGGCCTTGATTTTTTCCTCGGCTATATCAATGAAGTAATCTTTTATTTAATCAACAAGTATTTTTTTTGTAACAATATGGCTACAAACTAATTAGTCAATGTTCTGTTTATTATTTCAAGATAGTTAATTTAAAATATGAAAACGAAAAAAAAAAATAGTCTGAAAGATTGTTTATAAATTTGTATCAAACAAGATCCAAATTGTTATTCTTTCAGAGAATTTTAAGCATTTTTATTGTCCAATAACTTCTCTTTTAGTTTGAATTCTTTTTTTTTTTTGTTCGAGAGATAAAGTTAGGTGGAAGAAATCTCATTTCTCAACAAAAACTTTTTTAACTGTCAGGAATTTCGGATTATTGTTTTGCTTTCAGACTTGATTTATTGTTCAAATAAATTTATTGATTTCATTCTAAAATAATTTCTTCTGGTCTTGTTCGCCAGACATTTTTTTTCCAAGTGACATACTATACTGTCGAAAAAAAAAAGTTAACCGAAAAGTATATCGGTCTCCAAAAATCATAAAAGCATCAGAAAAATTGCCAATTTTTTTTATAAAAATTACGCAATATATGTAAAAAGTAATTGTTCATCAGAATATGATATAGGATGTGTCACAGAAGTTTTGTATATCTGTGATTCTCGTTATAATTTCAAGATAAGATATAAAAATAATTAAAAATTTACATCACGAAAAGGTCATTCAATTAGTTCACTTAATGAGGTATGATTTGTATGATATAAAATATTTAAATTTTGAAAAAATTAATAAAGAATGTTTATAAGTTTAAAAAAAATCTCTGTATATGATATTGTAAAAGAATGTTTTTGTGAAATTTTCGCATATAATATCCTAGCATTTTTTTTTTCATTGGAAGGTTTTTTTCATTTCATTCCCATGAGAAAGGAATGTATATTATTTTACAAGTGCATAAAACTCAAATTTGACAGCAGACAAGCAGTATTGTGTATAATTATATTATATGCAGTTTGGGTTTTGACTAATCTGAGAACAGCCTGTCACTCAAATCTGATAGCAGATACTCGATATCATGCATAATTAGACTCAGGAAAATAGCGAATATCTATCCGACCTTCACAGGTTGAAACAACTACAGATTGAATATGAACCATACCATAATTGTTTCATTGTGATTGGTGTAGCCTATGAGCTGAAAAATGTTTACTCCAATGAGAAGTGAGTGAAGCTAACGGATTGCTAAAGCTCTTGGAAGAAGGGTGAAGAAGGGAGAGAGTTCTGCGACGAGTTGAACAGAAGTGCTATTTTTCAGAAGTACCCTGTCATAATTAAGGTCTACCGCAGATCAGGCAATTAGATTCGTAGACTCGAGAACTCTGAAAAATCTCCGACCTTGGAGTGAACTGTACTTGTGATTTAATCGTGTACTTATGATAAAATTTTATTTTTAAACTTTATTTCTTCGTATAATAATCCAGAATTCATTATTTGTATACACACACACACACACACACACACACACACATATATATATATAGGGCTTGTATATGATATATGATGTAGTATATGTGTTCGCGCCTACGCGCAAGGATACCCCTAGCGGCGAAAAAAGTGTGTGTGTACACATGCGCCTGCGTGCGCATAAGTCCGATCTGAGTAGTGTAATGCCAGAGCGGCAACAGTGAACAGCACGGCTGCGAGTGGCTGTGACTGTGTCGTGTAAATAAAGTGTTCTTGTTAAGTTTTAAACCTTTGGTTTTTTTATTGTGTCAATGAGAGTGTGATTCAACATACAGTCCGCTAGATGAGTGAATGAGTGGCTAGTGACGGGAACAATATGATTAAAATACCTCCATGACTAGATCAGACAAACATATATCGTTCGAAATTCTAACATTAATTATTAATTTTTTCTTAAAAAAAGTTTTACTATAATAAAATTATAAACAATTAGTTTAAATGATTCAAATGTCTTTTTTTATCATAACACAATAAAAAAATTATGGCTCAGTGATATAGAGAAGAAATTCTGGATCCAATTGTTCTTCGTTAAGCAAGTGCAGTTATCACTCCCCCATCCCACAAGATGAAAATGCTACATACCACACAGAGATCGTTTGGTGAATGCGAGGTGATTATTGCTTATATGGGTTGGCAGCATCTTCTAAACTATGAACCCAATTAAGCATATTAGGATGCTCTAGTTCAGGGGTGGCCAACTTGCGGGCCCGCCTTGAATATTTTTCCGGCCCGTGCGATTTATTACACTTTTACGAAGTATATTTAGTTTATGATGGCTAAAGCAGTGAACACCAATACATTAAAAATTATAGTTCAAAAAAACTGAAAAACACGCTTTTAGAGTTAATCAAACTGAAAAATAAACAATAATTGTTAACATAAGAATAAAATGACTGACGAGAAAATTAATGTCTAAAAGCATGCGGTGCTTTGTATGACATTTTTAAACTAACTCTGCATTTCGGAATGAAACTAGTGAAAAATTATAACGATTGATATCGCTTTTAGCAATACCCCACGCTTTTAGAACAGTGACATTAATTTTCTCGTCAGCGATTTTATTCTTATGTTAACAATTACTGTTTACTTTTTAGTTTGATTAACTCTAAAAGCGTGTTTTTAAACTGTAATATTTAAATGAGGTCCCGGTACGGAGGACTGGAACTATAGTTCTTACAATAATTTAATTGTGAATAAAACAAAGGCTAAATGCGAATATGTCGAGCCAGCCAGGATTCGAACAGGGAATCTCCTGATCCGTAGACTGGCGCATTATCCGTCGTGCCGATGTCCCACGTGGGTTTGAATGTCTTAGGTACTTTCATTCTACATGGGTTAAATTGCTCTTCTTAAGTTAAAATAAAATCACTAATCCTGGCGATCCTAATCATGATGAGATAATAAACTTATCAAAATATTTTAGTGTCGTCGGTCCTTGATAAGTCTACAACGTTTAAATTAAACCTGATCGCTTAAAGTAGGGCAAAATCGAGTCCAAAGAGTCAGTTACAAACAAACATACAGGTGAAACTAATAAAAGCGTATTAAAAAATACATTATGCGTGCATCCTTATATTCAAAAACTAACTGTCGAAATTATAAAAAAAAAAGGATTTTGATTTTAAAATAATATTCTTTAGAATATAGGGCAGACATTGTGTTTTATTTATGAGTTTACAGTTATTAGTTCGCTGAATAATTAAATTATATTCTATGAACTCATGATGCAAACGCATCTTGGAACATTTAATATAACATGTTCTATGTTTCACTTTAAGTGACCTCAGTGACGTAATGACCATTCTTAGATACGCACAGTTGGTTGTTGATAGCAGAGCAAACCAGAATGTTAGTTCAAGTTGTTAGCGCTTTTGGTGCAACTTACACCTGCGTACCTTTTTTCTGAAATGAAATTGACCAAACACGCTCAAATATAACGAACGCTAACCTGTAACACCCATTACCCAAATTGAGATCAATTTGCAAAAGCTTAGTGAAAGAGTGGAAAAACAAATATCCCACTAGTAAAATAAATATTTTTTAATGATTTCATTTTTTTATTTCGTTTATATTTATATATTTTTTATATTTTAGTGTTAGTGTTATATATTTCTTTAACAATCTGCGTTTTGTGTCGTTAGTATTATATTATCTATTTTTACGTGTAAGCATAATAGTAAACACAAAAATAATAACTCATTATGTTTCAATGTTTCACTCCAAAAATATGTCTATAGTGGGTTTAAATCTACTATGGGGATATATAATTTTATATGCGGCTCGCGGAGTTAGGATGCATTTCCAAAGTGGCTCTCAAGATCATTTGAGTTGGCCACCCCTGTTTTAGGAAAACATATTGCTGAATTTGTTACACATTTTATAGGAACAAATTAACTTGTTTTCCTTGAAATATTTATAGAATTATTATTTTTTACTTAATCTAGTAAGTCTATTCTTTTTAATCTTATTAGACAATTTTATAGCTAAATGGGAAGAAACATTGTGCGATTTGACAAGCATAATCTTGTTAAATGAATATGTTACGTTCCATTTTTTCAAATATATTAAATGCATTCCCACATTTTTTTTTATTGTCAAACGTCAGTAAATGTCTGCCATTTTTTAAAAGCATTTTTTTTTTTAAACTTTTTTTTTTTTTTAGAAGTTTGGAATCATTTTGCGGAACAAATAGATGGTTTTTGTAACCGTCAACAGATGGCAGTGGTCGAATTGAGCAAAACAATTTAAAATTTCCTTCCACTAATGTTTTTCATTTTTTTCTTTCTTTATGGTTTTGAAAACCATCGATCATTTTTTTGTGTGACATGGCTAACAGAAATACAAATATCTCGAAATGGAATTGCTTGTCCTTTTCTTTTTTTTTTTTAAACCAGATTTGTTTCGTTTTATTATTATTATTTCGTTTTTTCGAAAAATTTTTTTTACTTACAAACAGATTTCTGTAGATTTCGGTAAGCTGGGAGAATTTCCGCAAAAACATTAATAATAAAACCGTTTCAAGATTGTTCAGTCAGAAGTAAAAAAAAAGTTTTATATATATGTATATATCCTATAAAAATAACTGTACTAAATCAATAGGTAGCAAAGTATTACAGACAAGTACAAGAAAATCGTGCATTTTAATTACATAGATATTACATTAACGATACATTAAATCTAATTTGTTCTAAAAATAAAATATGTTCCATAAGCTATTTTATTTAGACTGTTGTTGATTTAAGATAGCTTTTTATAAACATCAGTGCTGAAAATGTCTGTCAATACTTGCTTGGTTTGCTGCTAAATCAGTAACTGTCTTTGTTACAGGTTATTGAATTATTTATCGTTAAATGATACAATTGAAAGGATTCCTTAACATTTTTTTTTGTTCTAATGCTGCTGGCAAACACTTAGACAGCTTGGTCTTGAATGCCTTAAGGCAAGCGCTGCACAGACGTTACTCACTTTGCACTACACAGGGGGCGTGGCGTGTAACTTGAAGATACGGACGCGGAGTAACAATGCCCCGCAGCGCTCTACGATCCTATTAGGACCGGGACCTACGGTTTAAAGTGGATTCCGAACCACTACAAACATCCATGGCACCGCCGGAACTCGAATCCGAAACCTGTGGTACCGAGCGCCAGAGCGCTAGCTACTCGGTCATTCAGGCCCCTTTTTAAAATTAATTTCTCAAAATTTTGAAAAAATAATAATAACTATTTTTTATAAAAGATTCAGGGTGGGGGCCTGATGGCCGAATGGCTAGCGCTCTGGCGTTCGGTACCACAGGTATCGGGTTCAAATCCCGGCGTTGCCCATGGGTGTTTGTAGTGGTTCGGAATCCACTTTAAACCTTAGCTCCCGGTCCTAATAGGATCGTAGAGCGTTACGGGGGCATTGTTACTCAGCGTCCGTATCTTCAAGTTACACGCGCCCCCTGTGTAGTGCAAAGTGAGTAACGTCTGTGCAGCGCTTGCCTTAAGGTATTCAAGACCAAGCTGTCTAAGTGTTTGCCAGCTGCATTAGAAGAAAAAAATAAAAGATTCAGGAGTCGGATTTTTATACAGACTCCTATCTCCTTCAAAAATGCTCTATTCTCGACTCCTTGCTTTCATCTCCGACTCCCCACTTATGGTATCTATAACTAAAAGTAGGTGAATAATACATAATGTTATATGTGTTGTCTCCCATTTTGCTCACTGAAGGTGATAGATATGCAAATACAATGTGGTGCAAATCGTAAAGGATGATGATGAATGAAGTGGTATATGGGGATGTGAAGCAACAAGGACTATAATCCCCTAATCACTATATATATGAATGTATATTATACATATGAATTATAAGTGGATTCCGAACCACTACAAACATCCATGGCACCGCCGGGACTCGAACCCGAAACCTGTGGTACCGAGCGCCAGAGCGTTAGCCACTCGGCCATTCAGGCCCCTAATCGCAAAGTATTCAAGTGACGCAAACACAAATAAATAAAAAACTTTTTGTATGTATGAGTAAGAGTCCTTAGCAAGTAGGAATTTGTGTAGATAGATTTGTAGGTTTTTTGTTATTAAGTAGAAGACTACTTTTACACCATAAAAAGACTGTTTTGCTGATTCATTAGCAAATATCTGTAATTCATTAGCCAATTTGTAGTGTAAATTACCTTCCAATAATTAAGGTACGATTTTTTTTGACACTCACCATTAAAAGGATGAGAATAAATATAAGAAAATATGTTTTTCGAGAAAGTTCTTAGGTAACAGATAATAGAAATCAAATGAAAGAATTAATTTGGCATTATTATTGTTATTATTATTATTTTTGATTTGAACTTTTACATAGGAATTACAGTCAGTTGTGAATACCACATCTTTGAGTTAGAAATAAATGTTAGGTAAAAAGATATTGTTGATTGTTTCATATATAAATCGTTCATCCGATGGCTGTTGATCGGATGGATAGAATGGCTTTATTATAAGCATGTTGCTAAATGCCTTCTCCCAGTGTGATCCACATATATTTCGGGATCAGTTTCATTTGGAAATTCAGCTTCAAGCACGCCTGTTCCAATTCAGCCATGTACTAAAATTCGTTCTAAAAATCATTTTGACTCCTTCTATGCGAAGAAAATGGAACAATTCTGCGTTCTAGTTCGTTGCAGACCATTTTGTTGAAAAGAATATTTGCACTTATTGTTATTGTAGATTATTACGGAGATCCTTGGCCGCGTAGCGACCACTACCTCCTTCTTTGTAAAATGTTGAAACATAGCGGTGGTCTCATACTCTTTGAGTTAATAAGCAAAATAGATAATTAAATGCCCCTTTTTTTAAAAGAGAATTATTTATTTAATAAAATTATAAAATGAAAAATATCAAAAATTTCAAAAATGTAGATGTTGGTGGAATCAGTTGCATGTAATAACCCCGAACGAGCAAAGGTCAAATTAGGAGAAAAGCGAACTTTTTTCATCTAGGCAGTTGTAAGGAATTAATTTAAAATATTTAGAACAATGCGAGGTCTTTTGCTATGTTTGCGGGAAGAAATATCATAATTGTAATTTTGTAGGATATTTAATAAAGGGTTATTAATGTTTCGCATATCATTATAGAATTTAGTAGAAATTTTGTGAACAAATTGTCTTAAACTTGGAATCGAGAGAGCAAGTCTAATATCGTCATTACGAAAGTACCAGGGTGAATTCGTTAACATTCTGAGAGTTTTGTTCTCAAGCCTTTGAATAATTTCAAATTTGTACGTGCGACAGAACCCAAACTGGGCTTGCATAAGCTAATACTGGACGAAGATAAGAGAGATATTATAATTTTGAGATTAAGAGGTAAAGCTGAATTTCTATTGATTAAAGGGTAGAGAATTCTAAATTGAGTATTCAATTTATTTCTAAGGTTGTAGATATGCGATCTGTAGTTAAGTTTACTATCAAGGATAATTCCTAAGTACTTAGTTACTTTAGACCAGGTGATATAATTATTGTATATTTCAATATTAGGAGGGTTATAAGATTTTTTGCAAGTGAAAAGAACTGCTTCAGTCTTGTCCACATTTAATTTTATCTTCCAGTTAATGAGCCATTTTTCTAAATCAATGATATAGTTTTGCAAATTTTCCTGGATGGTGATTTGCACTTATTCACAAAAATGTTTATATAATCAAGGCCTGTATTAAATTTTGCAACGGGGGAAATAAATTTTGCCAATTTCTTTAGGTTTACAATACTTAAATTATAGGAATTCGTTATTTCTTCTTTCTCCGAACAATATATTGACTATTTTATTGTTATTTTGATTGATATTTGTGGAATTTTTATTTAAAATAAATAAGAACAGAAATATATACTTCTTTAAAAATAATTATTCAGATATATAGATTATTCCGAGAATATTCTTATAACGATATGTCGCCTACTGGTACAGAATATAAATAATTGTTGTGATGTTGCCACTCCTGAAAATGTGAAACAAACAAAAATGATTTTTTACTTTATTAATAACTTATATATAATTATCAAATATATAACAACTCTAACAATCTTGTATTACAAGATCTTCAAAATTACAGCTATGATATTTCTCTGCCCAAAAACCGCAAAAGACCGCGATCTGTTTTAAATATCAATAGTTAAAATCACTATTTCCTCTTTATGAAGGACCTATGCTTTCTTCTATACTGCAATGGATGTCTGTTTTAATTACGGTGGTGCTCAGTTTCCTTATTAACTTTTCTTTTTTACTACAGTAGGCTTTCATTTTGTAATTTTAATTCCTTTCCTTCTGTATATATATATATTTTTTTATCTTTTAATTTTTTTTTAATCAGTTTATTTATTTGTAATTTTTATTCAATTATTTATTTTTTCTATAAATTTAACATTTTTTCACACTGGCAATGGGCTTAGACCAATCGACAAGAACCCTATTTTTTCAAGGAGGTTTATGGTCGCTGCGCGACCAATGCACTCCGAAAATCTACAACGAATCAAATATATAATTTCTTTCTAATGTTGTTTATGTAGTTAACATTTTGTTGCGGCGTTATTATTCGCGCGGAAATATATTTTTATTTTTTAGAACGTCAATAAACGGTGAAAACGTCGCTCGAACGTACTAAATTTTTATGTGGTTTTGTGATGTTTCTTTTTAATGCTGTTGACATACTTAAGGTTTTGTGGCAACCGTTATTTGAATTCGGGCGGAAAAATGTTACTTTTTAATTTTAGAACGTGAGTTCACAGACGAAAAGTCTACTTGAACGTACTCAATTTTTCTGTCGTTTTGCGATGTTGTTCTTTTTTCATTTGATATGGCAAGGAAAGGTTTTAGTGAGGCAATAAAAAGATGATTTTCGCTTCCAACAAAGGTTACATCAGAATAAAATGTAAGTTGTTCTTTTCTATTTTTTTATTAATATTATTTTATCATTCGGATTCGGCATCGTAAACAACATGAAATAATCTTCGATGTAATAGGGGGGAATTATACAATTTATACTCGTATATTAGCGAATAATGTTGACGTAATTTTATCTTAATAGCTATTATTATCGTTGTTAAAATAATACATTTTTTTAAGTTAGCAAAACAAAATTCCACATAATAATTTGGCGTTAAAGCGATAAAATTTGGCGTAAAATTTAGAATAAAAGAAAATTATATTTTATTTAAATAAATATATTTTAAATAAAATATGATATTTTACATTTAGAATAAAATTCTTACAAAATAGTGATATATTTTGGCGTTAAACGGATAACATTTGGCATAAAAGCAAATCTTTAACATTTTGTCATAATAATGATAAAACTTTGGCGATAAAGTGATATAATTTGGCGTAAAGGCGTTTTAGGCATAACTTTCTTGGCATAATAGTGCTAAAATTTGGTGTTAAAGCGATAAAATAAAATTTCTCTTGGTGGTAAAATTTGGCGACAAAGTAATAAATTTTGGCGTAAAAACTTTTCAGGAATACAATTTGGGCAAGATAGTGATAATATTTAGAGTTAAAGCGATAAAATTTGGCGTAAAAGCAATTTAAAGAATAAAATTTGATGTAATAGCTATTTGGCTAATGTTGGCGATTTTTGGCGAAATAGCGTTTTACAACGACACTGAATTTCGGCAGAAATTTTGTTTGTTTTCTTGGCTACTTGGTATCCTAGTGACGGATTTTGGCGTAATGTTGTTTTACCGTGAAAATTAACTACGGCTTTCATTATTATGTTTACTTGGCATCCTGGTGATACATCTGGCACAAAGGGTACATGATTCTAGATTTTTACCCTAATCCCCCCCCTCCTGCCGTATCATGCCCATCCCTAAAGCTTGCAGTTGGCAATCTCTTGCTGGATTTCTTAGCATACATCAGTAGAAACACAACACACTGTCCTATAACCCTGTATGTGACATTATAAAATCATTGATATTGCTAAGAAACACTAAATTTATAAGAAAATGGTTATTTTTTTCATAAAATTAAAAAAATTATTAATATGTTTTCGAACTTTTGTGATATGCACCATAAAAACAAGTAATAGAAGAAAAAAAAAAAAAATTTAAGTCATTTCCTACTTTTTTTTCACTCTGTTGCAGAAAGTCTTTTATAAATAATTTTCATTCATATTTTTAAGTTTACCTGGCGCCATCTATGGCTAGATATATGCAACTTAAATCTAAAAAAAATAAAATGAATTAATTAAATCTAATTACTGAATTAATATTTGAAAAAACTGCATTAACATCCAGTGTCATCCACTACAAGTTCCAAAAAAAATGTATTTGAACTTGAGTGGATGAATAAAAAGTGTTTTATTAACGATTGAAAATTTGAACAAGATATATATAGGGAGAGTGTGAGCTAATAGAAGCAATTGAAAAAAGGATATATTTAGAAGGGAACTATCGGTCTTCTTCGTGATATAGTTTATTAAAGTTATAATAATTATGATTACTTGTTTGCAAAGATATGAGAAATAATACGTAATCATTCTGTACGTTAGATTAATATGGATAATCATTAATAAAATTGTTCTAATCTATGCTTTACTAACTAGTTTACCAAGTATGGCAGTTTCACTGATATTGTCAATTAACTTTTTGGTTAAGCAGATATTCCTTCGAGATATTAGAGTTACAAAAGGGAATGAACAAAAGACGTTGAATAGTATAACACAATCCCGATGGCTATACATTTGTCCATACATACAGTTAACAACAAATTCCCCATCAAAGACAAACTTTTGGCCTTAAATATGTGGCATGACACGATATCTTATTAACAATAAATTTGTACTGACAACCAATATATAAATCTTAGAAACAAAAATGTATTAACCATAGTCAAATGGATTTAAATGAGAGATAAAAGTGATAATATTTGTGTTACGAATCAAATAAAAGGCTTTAATTATAATTAATTATTTGTAATAACTATTTCTATTATTAACAAATAAAGGAGTAAAACAATATTTATTTCCCTTTTTTATACACTTTTCTTTTCAATGTACAAGACTGAAAAACATTTGACCCATGAATTAGAATGATTTATTAGAATGATGAATGAATTCCCATTAGAATGATTTATAAAGGAAACACCATTTCGGTTTGTCATCGTAATTCACTATGGCAATAAAATAATACTTTCTTGAAAGACTTTCCTATATGTGCTTGTCAAATGGTAACATGGAAAATTTTGATTATACATTACGCCATATTTCTCACCGAGCCTACTTGCTTTCAAAATAATGCCTGCAATACACGCAGTCACCAGGAATCATATTAGTGTCACACAGCTTCAACTGCAGGGCGCAATTTTTCTCAATATCTAGCCATTTGTTGGTTGGCCACTGTTGGTCTCTTAGTTAATAATTCTAGATCTCATTAGCATATTTGATAGATAACACTACTAAGATGTGTCATTATCCATTTTGAATGGTATGAAAGGAAATTGTCTTCCTGGAGAACTTCCTCATTTTTTTAACGATATGAAAAAACTCACTGTAACATCTCGGCCTATATTATCAGAAGTGCAGTTCACTCCAAGGTCGGAGATTTTTCAGAGTTCTCGAGTCTACAACGAATTCTATTCCACCTGGTCCTCTACAAAAACCTTAATTATAACACGGCTTGATACACGAAACCACAAGGGGATCACTTCGTAAACTGGCGGAATCTTCGGCCTATTCAGTCACTTCAAAGAAAAAAGTAAAAACAACACTTTTTGTCGATTCGTTGTAGAACTCTCTTTTCTTCTCCGAAAACCTACCTTTTAAAAAAACCATCAAGAGAAGGGATCAGCTTCCCTCCCTTCTCATAGGAGTAGACATTTCTCAGCTCATGGTCTATCACCCATCACGATGGAACAACTCATAGTACATCGTATTCAATCTGTAGTTGTTTTGACCTGTGACAGGTCGCATAGACATTTGCTAATTTCCTCATTATACATGATACCGAATATCTGCTATCAGAATTGAGTGACAGGTTGTTCTCACTAGTACAAACACTAATCGCATGTAATATAATTATCCACAATAAAAATCGTCTGCTGTCAAATTTGAGTGATGGGTTTATTATATATTTTTTAAATAACATACATTCTTCTTTCCTGGGAATGAAATGCAAAAATTCTGCTCTTAAGAAAAAAAATGTTGCAACTCTCCCTCCTTTTGAAGAGAGTTTCAACGTTGTTTCACTTGTGAATGTCACACAGACAATCGCTCATTTCACGAGTCTCATTATACATGGCATTAAATATCTGCTGTCAAATTTGAATGACAAGGTTTGTTCTCACGAGTACAAAACGCAAATTGCATATAATATAACTATCCACAATACTGCGTGTCTACTGTCAAATTTGAGTGATGGGTTGTTGTTATATACTTGTCAAAGAATATACATTCCTATCTCCTGGGAATGAAATTTCAAAGCTGCTTCAGTGAGAAAAAATGTTACAGTTCTGTTTAATAGAACTGTTGTCACAATGAGGCAATGTCACACTGTCACATTGAGGCCCTGTCACAATGTTGCTACTGATTGTCACATTGAGGCACTGAAAAATCAGTGCTTCGAATACATGCAATAAACAAGCACCAACTTCGTTTCAATTTACATGATTGCTATACGTGTAAGTAACTAAACATGATTATAAATGGACTACAAAAAGTTGTTCTAGTTAATACATTTCAATTTAAAAGAAGTTACAATAAATATTTATGTATTTGTGCCAATAATACCAGCATAAAAAAATCCAATGCTGTTTTGTTTTCTTAAAAAAAATGTTTACAACTTTTTTGGGTCCCATATGCGACTTCGCATTGTTCCTACTTTAACTAATAGGAGATTTTACGTACTACTGAGCATTCAACCCTCTTCAAAACTTCTAGCGACACAAAAACGATAACCACATCCCAAACATTTCTCTTCTCCCATACAATCAATACGGACTGACTGAAATAAGTAGAAATGAATTGAACATTTCATAACAGAATAAAAAAAACTAAAAAGACCCTCCCCCTTACCCTTAAAAAAAAGGCAGTTATATTGATCGCGGCTGTCGAATCCAATATTACGCAGAACTTCCCCATCTACATCCGTTTACTCTTTTTGTTTAAAAACAAAAACAGAGAAAAACTTTCAGAAAAGGTCATCCACTGTAAAAACATGAAAATTTCGCTTTAGATTTCAAGCAACACAACAAAGAGAGAGTAGAGAGTAGAGGGTGGAGGAAGGGGTGCTTAAATGTGTCGATGCATCATATCGGACAGGAATGTTTTTTTTTTTAAATCGATAACGGGTTATCTCAAAACTAATATTCTAACATGAGCTGAGGATGTATCGCAGAAAAAAAAAATTATCTTGTCTTCTCTTTTCTCCTCGTCACCTGTGACGCTCTGTTTAACGCTAACGTTTCTCCTGTAACGCCATTCGACAACGCATTGTCAGGATCAAATGAATAAAACACTGAATTTTCAAGCAAAAACGAACTGAAAATTCACATGTTTATGTCATGTTGGTCATGATAAATCTATAGGTCAGAAAATCATTCTGTTGAACTCTGGGAAACTAGAAAGGCTACGCACCCTTCGCATAATTAACCTGGTGATATTCTATCCAAATTCTAGCGGCAAAGTTGGGGTCCAATGCAGACACCTCTTTCTGCTATATATATGCCGTCACAGTAGCAAAATGCCTGAAAACCCCGGCACTACAGTCCATGTTTGGCCATGGTCGTCTGCCTACCACAACTACACCACACCACACCACATCGCTGTGCCTAGAGCTGAGTTGCGCCTTTGCAGTTTGGAAATGACGTGAGTGAGAAATCTAATTGGGCTCTGTGACACTCTACAGTCATATGTTTGTTTGGTTCGTTTGTTGCTCTGCGGTCATCTTGTGCATACTTTACGCAAACAGGCCGGGACCTACAGTTTAACGTGGATTCCTAACTACCAACAAACATCCATACCACCCCCAGAATTCGAACCTGAACGGTACCAAGGGTAGATTCGGTACAAACGGCCAGAGCGCTAGGCAATAGGCCATCTGGCCGCTATAGTCATAATACCAATAATACCAGTATGAAAAATTCAATGCTTTTTGTTTTCTTAAAAAAAATTGCTTAAAACTTTTCTGGGTCCCACATGCGCCTTCGCATTGTTCCTACATTAACTAATAGGAGATTTTACGTACTGCCGAGCATTCAACCCTCTTTAAAACTTCTAGCGACACAAAAACGATAACCACATCCCAAACATTGCTCTTCTCCCCCCTACAATCAATACGGACGGACTCAAATAAGTAGAAATGAATTGAACTTTTCATAACAGAATAAAAAAAACTAAAAAGAACGAAACTCCCTCCCCCTTACCCTAAAAAAAAAGGGGCAGTTATATTGATCGCGGCTGTCGAATCCAATATTACGCAGAACTTCTCCCATCTACATCCGTTTACTCTTTTTGTTTAAAAACAAAAGAGAGAAAAACTTTCAGAAAAGGTCAGCCATTGTAAAAACATGAAAATTTCGCTTTAGATTTCAAGCAACACAACAGAGAAAGCGTAGAGGGTAGGGCAAGGGGTGTGTCGATGCATTATATCGGACAGGAGTGTTTTTTTAAATCGATAACGGGTTATCTTAAAACTAATATTCTAACATGAGCCTCCTCAATAAATATGCTTATCTTGTCTTCTCTTTTCTCCTCGTCACCTGTAACGCTCCGTTTAACGCTAACGTCTCCTTTACGCTAACGTTTCTCCTGTAACGCCCTTCGACAACGCATTATCAGGACCAAGTGAATAAAACACTGATTTTCCAACAGAAGACAAACTGAAAATTCGCATGTTTATGTCAGGATGTTCATAATAAATCTATAGGTCAGAAAATCATTCTGTTGAACCCGGGGAAACTAGAAAGGCTACGAACTCTTCATATGATAAAATTGGGGATATTCATTCCAAATTGCAATGACAAAATGAAGTATAATGCAGAGATCTCATTCTGCTATGTACATGCTGAAGCAATAGAAAAATGCTTGCAATAGAAAATTCCATTTCTTAACCGCGAAATATGTTTAAATTAAAAACTGTAAAAATTATTTACTACTGTGCCCAAAAAGTAAGACCAATTATTATTTTTTTTTCCGATCCTCAATGCAGGTCATCAATTGAGGTTGATGATCGCCCAGAGGGCTCTTCGTCTTCAACGTGTTCTCAGCCTTCTTTGAACTGTTTATACCACTTCTAAACATTTCTTTCCGATATAGGAATCCGATATTTCTTTTCGAATGCCTTCTAGAACGTTCTATACATTTACGCAAACAAAATTAAACGCAAGACCTTTGCTCAATTAATTCAGACATTTCAAAAATCGCCGGAATCAGTTTCAGAGTCTCAGAAAGCCCAATGTAACTCAATCACTAATGAATATTTTGACGTCAAATTTCACACAGATGTCAAGGACAGTGCCAGCAGCCTAAAAGAAAAAAAAAAAATTGAAATTCCATAAGCCCCGAGAATTTTAAATTGAAATTTGGTCTTACTTTTTGGACACAGTAGTTCAATTGTTTTTTTTTTTCATCGTGGTTTATAAAATAATGCAAATATACAGTAATATTTAAATATTTTTAATATATGTGTATAATATATATATACATATATCTCTCTCTATATATAAGTATTAAATAATGAGTCATATTAGAAATTGCAATTTTGACTGTAAATATGTTAATATTTAATATATTAATATCTAGTATAATTAATAATAAATATATTGGAGGCCTGATGGCCTGGGGCTAGCACTCTGGCTCTCGGTACCACAGGTATCGGTTCGAATCCCGGCGGTGCCCATGGGTGTGTGTAGTGATTCGGAATCTACTTTAAACCATAGGTCCCGGTCCTAATAGGATCGTAGAGAGTTGCAGGGGTATTGTTACTCCGCGTCCGTGGCTTACCTTCACGCGCCCCCTGGGTAGTGCAAAGTGAGTAACGTCGGTGCAGCCCTTATGGCATAAAAGATCACAGTCTATCTTGCCAGCTGCATTAGAAAAAAAAATTAAAATAATAATAAATATATTAGCCATTGAATGCTTTTACATTTTATCTTTTTCTGTACAAAAAACTTTTTTTGGTTAAAATTATCAAATGATAAACTGATAACTCAGGGTTGCGCAATAACCAGTGGAATGTTTATAGGAAGAAAATTTCATATATGGACAGGAAAAGTGTTGGACAAATTAAAAGATAAATTCAGAAATGTCGTGTCGATATGGGTGGCAATAGGTATTTATAAATATTTTTTTTTGTATTCAAGTAAAATTGTTTGTATAATTCATGTGTTGTGGTGGTATATGTTATGTGTGTCTGTCGGAATGGTGTATATATATTGGTCTCTAGCCTTTACCGGATGCGAATCTAATCAGTTCAAAGAATGACCAGTTTCCTGAGGAAACAAGTCTTTTGCCGCAACTGCGAAAGGAAGTGATATCTTTGTGCAGTGTTTTAACTGGCGAGGTCTTGCGAAACTACAAAGCGCCAGCTGGTCAAGAGAGAAAGTTTATTAATGCAACTGTGACTTGTGAATTATTTATGCGCGCGTAATATCTAGTCCTAGAAAATATTGCACTAGTCCTACACACTCATTGCATTACACATACTCAAACACTCATTATATTTACTTTTCCGTGGAAAATTTGAGAGGATTCTTTTCTCACAGAATATAGTTTCTTGTAATATGAGTAATGGTTTTGGGTAAAAAATCAACCTCTTACAAAGCACCAGATATGTAAACTTTTAATGTTTATGTCACACATGCACAATTTCCACACAGAAATCGTTAGGGCCTGCATGGTAGCTGATGATGTACAACTCTTCATTTGTGAAGGTCGAGTGAATTGTCAGATTTACACCAACCTATTTGTAGAATTATTAGAGACAATTCGATGTAAAACAATTAGATGGCATCAATGTTTAAATATCTCAGATTGTAACCGTGTTTCCTCCTACACACTTGCCAAAGCACCCCCTGTGACGTTCAGGAGTAATGATCAGTGGCTTCGAGATTCTCACTGAATCCTGCGCTTCTGTCGAGAAACGTTTAGCTTACAATCTCTCACCCCAGAAGAAATATGATGTTTACTTAACTCAACTTATTTGTTTCACTTACTCAACTCAACTTTTACCTTTTTAACTCAACTTATTTGTTAGTCTGCAGACTCTCACCCGGAGAAGTAAGTATATTTCACGCATATTACGCATGCGGGTTTTGGGCTTAGAAGTGGAATCCTTCCACGAATCTATAATTATTTGCCTTTAAAGGTATTAAATATTGTATGTACGTGGTGTTTTTGCTTGTGTATCCAACCTGTGCCTCAAGTATCTGAATACAATCACACTCAGTTACAATCCAGTGGCCCAGCCTGCACACTACAATATTTACGTACGATATTGCAAAGTGCCATAAATAATTTGCTTTAACGAAGATGATTAGGAATGACAACAGTGACATTTTAGACTACTCGTCACATCCTCCAAACTTTAATCCGTTCGACCATCTATTAATTGTGCTGCACTTAAAGTTACGTCAACAAAAAATGGTATTAGCGCGGCAGGGTATCACAAAACAATATTAATCAGGATCAAAATAATTTATAATGGCATAAGCCCATGGCCGATTTCCCAAAATTTTAAAATCCTGTGTGGTTGCTACTTATGAGTAAGGATCAAACGTTTCCTTTTAATTTACTGTAAATACGATTTCAAAATATTTCAATTTTATAAGACTTTTTGTAATTTTAAGTAAGATTAAATTTATATAATGTAATCTTACTGATTGAATTGAATTGAATCTTAATCTTTAATGATGTTTGTAGGTGCAGTATTCCAATGTAACTTAAATTATAATATTTAAAATATTTAAAATATTTATTTTCTATGCATTTATTATTCTTTAACTTTGTAGAGTGAATTAATTAAAAGATAAATTTCTTAATAAATTAAGAAACAAATTCTAAATAGCTCTTGTTTTAATTCAACTGAAACAATTTTCTGCCTCTTGTGTCTGTCTGATGCTACCTGGAGACATATTATGATATCTAGTGACCTGATTTAGAATTTTCTTTTACATTATAGTTCATATATATTTTATTTTTGAAGTTATATGATTGTGTTCTTTTTTAAATATATTTTTTATTTCTGATATTCAATTATATTGACTTACTTTTAAATTTCTTTTCTATTTATAAATAATTATTTACTACAATTTTCTCTTTACAATTAGACAAACCTTAATTCATAATGTCATTTGTTTTCTGAGATTTCCTCTTGAATCCTTTGCATTTTTGAACGATATTATTTTCTTATAAAATTTATTAAAACTGAAAAACGGGAAAATGTCGAAACAGTTATCATGAATTATATTTTATCACACTGTTTGTTAAAAACAGAAATTAATTTGAAAAATAATATGAGTTATAAATTTAAGATGATGGAAATATTCATGAATACTTTAATTCCCTGGATTAAATTTTAAAATGTTTGATTTTCTGTAGTCAGGTCAGCTAATCGGCGGATGGCCTTTCAGCTAATTAGAAAAGAGGTAAGCAATGCAGTTTCTCTGAGGTATTCCTTTTCTCAATAAATAAGTCTAAAATAGTGGGATTGTAGCTGTGCGGGGTCAGTGAGGTAAGGGGTTTTTTCTTTTATTTAGCGGCATTGTAATTATGCACAAATCAATGAATGTGACAGTTCCAATCCGTTTTTTTCCATAGATTCCATAAGTGTATCGTACTTTATTGATCTAACCGTGCATCCAAACAAACTTAAGGCCAGTGGCCAATTGCAGACAAAATACAAATAAAAACACATAGACCACGCAAATAAACAGATAGTTACGAATAAAAATAAAACTTATTTTACTGAGAAAATATTGAGCAACTTATGATATATAAGTTGAAAATGATTTATTTCGATTATCAATCATGACATTTGCTCTGATCACTGTTTTGAAAAACGAGTTGAATCAGCTGTGAATAGGAGAGAAAGTCTTGCATCGGCAATCGGATTACATGGAAAAAGTTTTTTATTTTAATAAATGCAGGAATATTACAGCTATAAGATCCCTAAACGTTTTAGTCTCCCTTTCCTTATGCAAGTATTGAGCAATTGGAGTCTTAAAAAATGCTGAATCTGCTATAATAATTAAAGAATCTAGAAACACTAAAGTTGTGAATATATATTATAAAACCAGAATCTAAATCTTGTAACCTTAAAAAAAACATTTACAATTGCTTCAACAAAATGAATAAAAAATTCTTTAGATTAGTTAATATTGAAAACACGTTAACCAAATGCGTCAAAAATAATGTTAGTAAATCATCAACGGTACCACAGCCCCATAGTGGGTCAAGGCCGTTCTGCCTATTCTGGCAGATTTCTAGGCAGGAGACGTTTTTATGTTTACGGGGGGAAGAAAGGTTGTCAACTAGACCCCCAACACTCTACAGTCGTATTAAACCATGACATACTGCTTAAAATGAATTCCAAACCATTAAAAACATGCATGGCCCAGCCGGGACTCGAACCCGAAATCTGTGGCACTGAGCACCAGACTGCTAGTCACTCGACCGTCATGCCTCAGCGTTAGTAAAGCTAATTAAGATTCAATAAAATTCTAAAAAAATTAGCATATTAACTAAATTTAATCTGACTATTTTTGTAATTTTTATTATTTTTATAGTACTTCACTGCATTGTAATTTATTGTATTTTAAAGGATACAATGTATAAATAATTCAAAATTTTATTTTATTAAATAAAAAATACCGCGTATATAAAACCTTTAAAATAGATTACATAATTGTAAATTTCACGTGATTTTTAGTGTTACTTTAAATCTTTGAGATTCAATGAAGAAATCAAATATTCACTAAACTACCACTACAGAAAATTTTTTACATATAAGAATATACAGAATATTTTCTTACATTTTTATATTAAGAGTAGCAATATCGCAAATGAACTGGCATGAATATATTAAAATTTGAATTATTTATTTTTAATGTATGTATTTGTTTATTTAATTAGTTGCAAACATTTCTGTCCTTTTAAAAAAAGTAATTCTATCATTTTCCAACTGATTAGCTACGCTTCTATACGGTTGTATTTTTCCAATTTTGTATGATAACAATTTTTTTCTGAGCTATTATGAATCAATTTATAAAATATTTCATATATAGAAGAGTACTAATTAGAAAACTTAAAAACTTTATACAAATAGAAGTATTAGAATTCAATTTTCAATCACACTCTGATTTGATATTTACTTTATCGTAAGAATGTTTTTTTTTCAGTAATTTTCAAGATAAAATGTACAAAATTAAAAAAAATTTCCTCTGTTATTTTTTCAAATCTCACCCAGTGCTAAAATTCTTCGATAAGTTTTATATTACTATGAAGCATTTTTTTTTATCATTATATCATGATTGTGAGACTGCATGATCATAATTGCACATTTAAATTTCTTCAAATTTATTTTATAATTTTAATCTCAAGGGTGTTTTTTTTAGTAGATTGAAGATTCATCAGTAAAACATTTAGTTCAAATAACCATTTTAATTTCGAAGGTGTTTCGTAATTTTTTTTCTTCTTCTTTTAAATCCATTTCAAAATTTTCATTTCAGTCTCACTTAAGTCCTTTTTGCGATCGTCTTTTACTTTCAAGTTTTGAAAAGCTGCGACATCATGATTAATGTCTCGAAGCTTTCTGTTCCACTTTTAATATTTAAGATATGAAAGAAAGTATCTTCTTTTCTTTTTTCAATGAATTGGTTCTAGTTTCAGAATTTTACATTTCCTTTCATAAATGTTTCGTTCAATTAAATCCTTTTGCAAGCATGCAATATGATGTATTCTGCTTTATCATAATGGGATAACTATGAAGTAGGAATGTGTTTTCCTAGGCTTTTATGGAGTTAGAAATTAATCAACATATTGATACGTAATACTAAAAAATCAGTGGTTTGTCCCTCTACGGTCATCTTGTGCACACAAGGGCTAAACAGACCGGGATCTAAATTTTAAAGGGGATTCCGAACCATTACAAACATCCATGGCACCACCGGGATTCGAACCCGAAACCTGTGGTACCGAGCTCTAGCCACTCGGCCATCATACCAAAGAATCAGTGGATACATTCGGTAATCATTTGCATTATAGTGTGTATGTAATGTTCGGTGATAATCTTAATTATATTTATGTAAGCCATTATATCTGTATGTACGTATGTATATATATATATATATATGAAGAGTGACAGGTGAAATCAAAAGAGGAGGATGTAACTCTGGTTCCATCTCCTACGTACTGTAAGAGCGCCCCTTGTGGTGTACAGAAGAAATGAACAATTGGCATACAGACTCTTACCAGAGAGGACGCACGGCGCAACTGTTGCTGAATTAATCTCTCATCCCACGAGCGAGAAGGGGAATTCTTTCACATATTGAATACTCTATATAATTCTTTCATAATTGAATGTTCTTTAAATATATTAAAGTTGTGTGTTAAATTTTGTCTACCTTTCACTATTATTGCGGTGTTTGTTTACGTGCGCGTAAAATTAACCGCTGTGTTCTTAAACCCGACCACACCAGATACAGCTGCACAAACAAACGATGCAATACATATATATAGGATTACATGGACAAACTTTGAAGAATGGCAGTTTCTATTTAAATGTTCGTCCTAATATTCTGTCATTTTGCAATCCCATGACGGTGATATTTTTAATCGCACTAATAAAAATTTCTATGCCCATCAACAAGATGTTGATTAGCTTACAATAAGAAAAGAAAGAAAGAAAAATGATACAAAATTCACTTGTTTAAGTCAAGTAATCAAGCCTGAACGCGACACTAAACAATTTCTCCACCTTCGAAATAGACGCCTGAATGTCCGAGTGGCTAGCTCTCTGGCCTTTGGTACCACAGACTTCAGATTCGAATCCTGGCGGTGGCAGGGATATTTATGTGTGGTTCGGAATCTACGTTAAACTGTAGAACCCGGTCTAATTAGCCTAAAGTGTGCACAAGATGACCGTAGAGTGACAAATCAAACCACCTTCGAAATAGAATGGGATGCATCTATTTTGCAAAACAATCACCAGTTCGCTTGTCTACATTGCGAATAATATGCTTCATTTTCGTAATAAAAAAGGTTTCTCTACAAAAATCGGCCGTGCTGTAAAGACTTAATGATTTCTAATTATTGTACTCTTCTGCATGGTTAGAACATGGGCAATAACCGAAGCTTCCTTTGTTGAATTACCCATTTTTGTATTACCCATGAAAATTATCGAGTTGTTCGAAAGCAATGTTTTTTCGTGAAAATGAAACACGATTTTCTTATAATATACAGATATTTTATTTTATTTATTTTTCCAATGCAGCTGGTAAACACTTAGACAGCTTGGTCTTGGAGGCCTTAAGGCAAGCGCTGCACAGACGTTACTCACTTTGCATTAACCAGGGGGCGCGTGTCACTTGAAGATAAGCCACGGACGCGGAGTAACAATGCCCCCGCAACGCTCTACGATTATAATAGATCAGGACCTAGGGTTTAAAGTGGATTCCAAACCACTACAAACATCCATGACAACGCCGGGACTCGAACCCGAATCCTGTGGTACCGAGCGCCAGAACGCTAGCCACTCGGCCATTCAGGCCCCAGATATTTTATTGAATTATATATTTTCCATTTTGTTCCAATACCTTTAACCCTATTTCTGGCTGTAGCATCATTCCAGCTCGTACATTTTCTGAGCTGCCTGATGGCAGAGTAGCTAGCTCTCTAGCATTTGAAACCACAGACTTCAGGTTTGAATCTTGACAGTGGCATGGATGTTTGTGAGTGGTTCGGAATCCCCTTTAAACTGTAGTCCCGGTCTAATTAGCCTAAAGTGGGCACAAAATGGCCATAGAGCGACAAACCAAAGCATAAAATTTCTGATCTTTTCTGGTAAAAAAAATTAAACCGATTCATTTTTGGTCATCATTTGAAATGAACGTTTTACTGTCAAAATTCTTTTGTAGAATCCAGAACAAGAAATAATCCGAAGCTGCCAGATCTGGAGAATATAATTGGTATAGTAGTGCATCCCATTTAAGTTGTAAAGATTTTTGGCAAAATCATATGAGGTCACATATTATTTCACTCTTTTATGGGACACTACAGCTTTTCTATTGATCAATTCTGATCCTTCATCCAATTTGTCCAGTTGATGGCAGTGCTCTTCAGTACTGATCGTCGTATTGTTCGTTAGAGACTCGAAAATAAAACAATCGAACCCCTTGAAAACTCACCAAACAGATATCATCATCGTCATCTTTCGTCTTTGGTTCATCTTTTTTTTACTTCACAATCTCTTGCTTTTAATATTGTTGCAGAGAACCCATTTTACCCGTGATAATTCGATCCTTTACTTTGTTTCAGAAACTAATCACAGATGTCAATGCAATAGAGCAAATTTGTTTCACTAAGAACATGTGGAACCCTTACGTCGAGTTTTGAAATTAAATATATCTGGTCAATATATATGGGCCTGAATGGCCGAGTGGCTAGCGCTCTGGCGTTCGGTACCACAGGTTTCGGGTTCGAGTCCCGGCGGTGCCATGGATGTTTGTAGTGGTTTGGAATCCACTTTAAACCGTAGGTCCCGGTCTAATAGGATCGTTGAGCGTTGCGGGGGCATTGTTACTCTGCGTCCGTGGCTTATCTTAACTACACGCACCCCCTGGGTAGTGCTAAGTGAGTAACGTCATAGCGGCGCTTGCCTTAAGGTATCAAAACAGTTGTCTATGTATTTGCCAGCTGCATTAGAACAAAAAAATGTTTAATATATCTTAAATATATATATTGCTACACATCTAAAACTCTTTTGAAACTTTTACCATTTTTGTAGTGTTGTTTGAATTCTTACCACTTAAACCGTAGCACGTCTAAGAACTTTTCCCCCGCACTTCATTGTTGGTTGTCATCCGTGGTAGACGCTGGTTATGTGTTCGCATTTTTAATATTATAATTATGTGCCATATCGTAATTTCTAATGTGTGCAATTAAAGAATTTGAAAGAAGTATTGAGAAAATATTTGAATTGCCTGACTACATCCCTATTTTCCGGATATCTCCTCTACGGTTCGTCGGACAAGAAAGGTAAGAAACATTTTATACAAAATTTTCTTGATTAGCGGATTGTTTGGCGAGGTAAAAAAAGGCGTTCGTGAACGATCGAATTCAATAAAATTAAAGTTTCGGTGATATCATGAGTTGCTATTCGGCTGCTTCGATTAATCAATGTCTTTATTTTGCCTTCATCAGCTTTATATGGCTTTCAGAACGTGGTGCATCTTAAACATCAAAATTGCTGGTATGAAATTTTGCAAATCAGTTTCGGCGCTATAGTTCTATCAATACATCTTCTTCATACACATCGAATAATTTTTTACTTGTTTGAACAGAATATTTACCTTTTCAATAGCAAAAAGGTAAAGTATGGCAAAAATGGTGCTTGCTATTTTCCATCTTTGCTAAGGCTCCCAACAAAAAAATTTGCACAGAATCAAACATTTTTGTCATAAACAGGTCTTGCTATATCCGCTCTCAATATATATCACAGCAATGCGGTTTAATTTTGAAATTGGCTGTGAAAAAATACAATTAAGTTCTTTCTTGGGAAAAACGAAATTACTTTCAGAACGATCCAGCAGATGATCTAGATGCAAGATGTGTAATTCTAAGATGAGGCAGTTTTAATGTGGTAATTTTAATGCGGCAGATTCCAAGATGTGGTAATATCACTGTATAGTATATAGAATGGTGCCATTATAGACTTTCCGTTTTTGTCCATGCATTAGATCATTCAATGCACTTTTGCGAATTTCAATAATGCTTCAAAATGTAGAATAATCAAGGAATGATACTTTATACCACAGAAATGATCTTGTTGAGTAATCTTTATGGCACTGTTTACTGTCTAGTATAGAGGTGGCCAATTCTTAATAATTCATGAAATATTCATTTAAAATGTGCCAATAAAAATACCCTACTTTTCAGCTCTTTATTAAATATATCCATTTCATCATATTTTAAGTGTTTCATAAAATGGTTTATTATAGATACGATAACATTAAGTATTTTAAAAGTTTTAAATAATCATGATTTGTGCAAAAACAAGGCAAAAATTAATTACTTTAAATATAATAATGATTTAATGTTTACTTTAATAATTAAAAGTAATTACTTTTGCGCTTTGATTTGATCTTACTTTAATGAATGTTTCTCTAGAATTTACACATAAGATAACCCTCTTTATATATTGTACGCAATTATTTTAAAATTTTCACTGAATTTAATTAAGTGCACTTCTAATCATAGGTTGGCCATCCATCTAGCACTTAGCCCTTCTAATCATATTTTAACTCACTTTTCTTTGACACAAAAAAATTTATTACGAACAGTTTTAATCTTTAAAATTTAACCAGATATTTTTAAAACTCACCGTATATTGTGTTCAAAAAATTCTTTGTAAGTTGCTTTTGCTGATGATAAAAGTTTACCAAATTTCTTAATTATAATTTGAAGTAGCCTAATTTAAAGTGCCTGAAGGGCAAGTGACTAGCACCACCGGGCCTCGAAACCGAAAATAGTGGCGCTCGGTGCCACAAATTTCGGGTTCGAGGCCCGGCGGTGTCATGGATGTTTTACAGTAAGTCATAATCCACTTTAAACTGTAGGTCCTGATCTATTATGACTGTTGCGCTCAGGGCTGCCTAAAAAGAAAACATCTGATGTCTCGAAATCTCCTAGAGAGCAGACTGCCTTGGCCCACCATGGCGCCTTTGCACTAATAAGGGTTTGGTTTGTCGCTTTACTGTAATTTTATGCATAATTTAGGCTAATTAGACCGAGACAAACAGTTTAATGTGGATTCAGAACCACTAAGGAACATTCGAGCCTGAAGTCTGTGGTACCAACGACCAGAGGCACCAATGAAGGAGAAGCCCATTCTGTTTTTGAATGATACAAAAGCGTGAAACCTGACAATTATTTTATTATAAAAGATTATTCCTTGATAGTTGAGACTTAAAATCACACATCAATATTTCACTTGATATTGAAAGCTAAAAGAACCAGATTACAGGAAAGTTAAAAAAAAACAGTGATTATACTAGAAAATCTTTCAACCAGTTATCATGTTTCAGAGGTTTATTCAGCAAGCTTAAAGCTTAAAATACAATTACATAGTATATTTACAATTTAATCAGTATACAATTACGATGTTATGATTAACTTTGCTCAAATGTTTATCCCCACGATAAACCCTATCTCCAATATTTGAAACCGTTTGGTGGTATAATTCTCCGTTAAGATATTAATTCAGTGATTGCACAATATGAGCTGCTTATGTATTCATTCCATATCCTTCAACACAGAAATTAAGCTTAAGCTTACATTGTTGGATATTTTATTCTCCCAGTCGCTGACGCAATTAGTTAGTTCACTATATTATTATTTAATTATAAATGTATTCTTCCAGTACGTTAATTTACATATAATCAAATTTCCTGTCATTTAGAAACATCGCCTAATAAGTTCCCGCACAAGATTAGTAATTTCACCTTTTGGTTAACAAACGCATGCAATGAAGATATTAATTTCGCTCTCATTTGCAACATTTCAAATAACATGTAGACAATACCAATGATTATTGTAACATTTTATGCAACAACGAAACACTGGTTAATTCCATCTACTGGGGTGGGGTGGGGGGTTCTTCCTAATAACCGAAACGGTTTTTAATTATCTGTGCCCTTGCCATCACAAAAGGACACAAAAAAGCAGAACACGTTAATAAAAATGAAGATGGATAAGTCCGCATAGACACATTTAATAAGCATGCATTGTATTGTAATCGAAAAATAAGACAAAGAATAAATTATGGATTCTTTTTGCATATGAAGCAAAGGTCTCCAAGGATGTAGTTTTGCAATGACTTAATCGAATGCGACACACGCTTATTTAGAAAAAGCATACTACAATGATTTGCATTTTCTGTGTAATCCCAAAGAATGTAAAAATAGTTTTTTTGTGTTAAATTAAAATGTATTTCGGGTTTGGAAAACTATTGGTTTATAAATAAGAGAATTTTTTGTTTTGTATGGTTTTTAATAGATAAAAGGCTTGCTGTTTCAATATTGGGAAATGAGTTTGTAGCGAAAAACAATAATTAACAAATGTTTAGGTTTGATTTATTATATTTTAAAATCAGATGCAGTATATGCCTTCTGAGGAATCGGATAGCAATTGATTAACAATATTTTAGGTTTAATTTATTCTGTTTTAAAAGCTTAATTTTAGTTTCCAATGGTCTTCTGGGGAATCCGATACAGTATATATCATGGATTTTAGAATAGTACAGATTGCAATAGTTGAAATTACTTGTAAACATATAATAATGAAATTTCGACAGAAATGATAAACAAGAGATGGACGAAATTTAACCTGCTTTCCTAATGCTTATTTCATTCAAATTTTATTTTTATAAATGATAAACTATCTTAAAAAATATAATTATTCTATTGTTAGATAATTATAGAATTGCTCTCTTTTTTATAAGAAAAAGGCAGTATAGCTTATGTCAGAAATAAAAATGATGTAATATGGCATAGTTTAATACCTCACAAAAAAAGCTAGCATTTTATGTTCATGGTTAAATTGCAAACCTCTAAAGAATATTTTTCTCTTTAAAGAATATTTAATGTCCTTTCATGAAGTACGCTAATTTAAATATTTTCAGAATGTCAGATGCGGCATATTGTTTACTGATGAAAATTAAATCCTAAAATTGTTTAAGAACTTTTGGAGTATAATATTATGAACGTCAAAAATTTTATTAATAGTCTCTGATTTGCAGGATATTTCCGATTTTAAATTTAAAACTACTAAAAATCTTAATTATTTTAGCAGCAATGTATTTACAAGATGTTTTCGATTTTTTTTTATATCTGCAGGGATATCACGAATATGGAATTAACGAAAATAATGGCTAATTTAAACACAACTGATTAACTATAACTAATGAAACTAACTAACTTAGAGTATTTATTATACATATAAAAACTTATAAAATATATAAAATATAACTAAGAGTTTTATAATATTTTATTAAACTAAATATAATTTTTATTTAATTTAATAAAATATTATAACTAACTTAGAGTTTAAAAATATCCTTTCTTATTTGCTTAATAAAATAAGGAATAAATGATACCGAATAAAGCATCCAATTTATCAAGTAATTATCAGTAGTTAATGATATATAATCGGGGGCCGAACAGAGTTTTTTTTTCTAAGAGGGAGCAAAGACAAAAATTTGTTTAATATTGGTCAATTTAATAACTTCATAATAGACTTGTTTTTAGCAACTCAGTTTTAATGTTGTTTTATACTGAGATATGTGTTCTTATAAAGAGACAATTAATATTTATATACACGGGAAAGCCATGAAACATTCTTGTAGCTAAACAAACAATGATGGGCACACTGCCAAGCATCAAATTAATTCATCCATTCAATAGGAATAATTCATTTGGAATGTTTTTTTCATGTCCAATTTGAGATTTTAATAACTTCAACACTATTCATAATTTGAAAATTTTAATATATCGTCGTGTACAGCAGGGATCTCCAAACTACGGACCGCGGGCCAAATCCGGCCAGCCAGTATACTCAATCCGGCCCGCGACAGCAAATAACTTATTGTTGCTGTAATAAGTTGGATAAAAAAACACAGAATTATAATAACTCGGTTTTATTTACATGCTAGGTAAAGCTTAAAGACAAGCATAATAAGCAGAAAATTTCATAAGCATAACAGCTAAGAAATAATTACAATGAATCTCACTAACATTATAAATTAGTGAACATCCCACGGTTACCCTCGGTAGTTATACCTACCTATTTCCGCTTTTAACCACTAGATGTCGTCAAGTGTCACGGTCGTATCGATACACACAATAGTAATTGTAGTTATTAAACCAGCTAATTTAGCAAGCGTATGCTCGCTCAGAGCGCGTACTCGGCGACTAGTCTAGAAATTATAAATCATGGCAGAAAAATTAAAACTGTTTTGGCCCTTGGTATTTACTGGAGTAAACAGTATGGCCCTAAGGCTAAAAAGTTTAGAGACCCTAGTGTTGAGGAAGGTTGAAAAAATTTTAGTGGGAAGAGGTGGGGAATCCGGTGGCTATGTAGCTCAGAGTAGAAAGGTAAATCAGATTTGACATTGAATCCAGCGAGTTCAGTTTCCCCTGTTATATCATGAGATCCAGACATATTATACTTATTATCAAAGGCACATTTGGAAGATCTCATTGAAATGTAATATTATCCTCAATGAAATAAAATTTATACGCGTGAAATCCGAAAATAAGTGAAATCTTTGGGGAAATTTTATAATGTCGGTTTATAGGCAATGAAGGTGAAAACAAAATTTGAGAACTTATTTCAGAAGGTAGTTCAGTAGAAAAACGTTTCCGACCTGCCCTCGGGCATTCGGCGTCTTCAGACCGGCGTCGCGATAGCAATCTGGTCTGAAATTTCCATATCCTTCTTAAATTCTTTGTTACGGAACCTGGAATCTTTAGATTGGTATAACCAGTAGGAGGAACATTCAGGTAAAAATAAACTTTAATTTGGATTCACAGGGTCAGAACCGGAACAAGATCAAGAGGATCAACAGGAACACAACAAAATTTTTCTTGAGGGAGTGAGCAAGCCAACTCTATTACCTCGACTGGAAGACCCAGGTCTGCACCGACTCCTTCTTTTCTTCTCTCTCTTTTTTTTTTAAAATTTTTTTTTAACATAGAACAAATATTAAACAAAGTATTTAACAAAATTAAGTATAGAGAGTTCAGTTAAGTATAGGGCAATTAAGTATAGGGAGTTTCAGAAGGTAGAAGGACTCAAGACGAATCTTAAAAACTCAGAAAGTCATATGAAGACACGAGTACGGAACCAAAGATCGAAACGAGGCCTTTGCCAGCAATGGATCAGCTATCTTTGGGATCAATCATTATCATCGACTGCACCTTTATTAGATACTTCAATAAACTGCAGTGCACATTTTATGCAGATTACTTCATAATTATAGGTCTATTGTGCATAGGTTAGCATTGTAATATCGTTCTGTTTCAATAAATATCCACACCATTCCTTCATTACTTTGCTTTCTTGTTGTTTGTTTGTGTTTGACTAATCCTCAGTGTCCTGCAGTGCGGGACGGACAACTCATGGGTAATCTAATCAAAGATGGAGGGAAAGGGGGCAGCTTCTGTTGTGATGGAGCACCGATAGGTAGAAGTCTGACTTGGCTACGTGACGCTATTTACAGTCAAATGAGACCAAGAAAAACGGCTTAAAGTGGATTCAAAAAGGTGAATTTAAAGGTTCCTAAATTGGATTTAAAGTGGACCACTACAAACATCCATATCACCGCCAGGTCTCGATCCCTTTGCTTTTTTATTTCATCCACTGCCATTCATGTCTCTTCCTCGGCTACCAACAAAATCTCTTCAATGCGAATATTGTATTCACTTAACATCTGTTCCCTCAAAACATTACGGCAATTTCAAATACCAGAGTACTGTGCTGCCTGAATTTCTTTCTGTGAAATAGACATGACTGAGTTCTCATAAATATTTTAATCAGCCACCAGTAATAAATCAAATTTGAAGCAGTTCGTTTTTGTATTTCATTTAGGCTCCAAATTGCACAATCAAAAATCTTTATGTGAATACCTTTTTTCTACTTACATACCTAGCTTATTATGTAATATCTCCCGCCTTTTTATTACCCTTGTCTCTGATTTATATAATATCCTATGTAGGGTTTATTGTATTACATTGCTTTTAATTTTTTTTCCTCTAATATCTTACCTAACGTTTTTTATATATTTTCGCATTTCATATTCATCCTTTTTAAATTTTTTAAAATTTTTAATATTCAGTTCTGTTCTTGTATCAATTTTCCCCACTGTTCAGCTTCCGTACCCCCAAAAGTGAATTATGCAAATTTTTCCGCCTCCATCGTGCGTCCATTCATTTCACCCACATCATTCCCAAACTGTATAAGGCCAACTCAGCTATAGGCACAGTAATGTGGTGTGTTGTGGTGTAGTAGTAATAGTGGTAGTACCAATAATATATCCCAATTCTTAATAGACTACCTTTATAATTTGCTTAAGAAGAAGATTAGATGGTGTACGTATATCAATGCGTTAAAAAACGAAATAAATTCAGTTTGAAAAGAGTAAATCAGTATTTTATCTCTGGCTCTCGGTGCCATAGGTTTCGGATTCGAGTGCATGGATGTTTGTAGTAGTTCGGAATCCACTTGAAACCGTAGATCCTGTTTTAATATGACTGAACTGACGACAAACCTACTCAGTAAAAAGAAAACAACTCCTGTCTAGAAATCTGCCAGTATTCAATCGGCCTTGGACCACTATGGGGCTGATGTGCCAATGATGATGAAAGAATATTTTATGAAAATATTTTATATTCTTTATGGTATTAATATATTATAATAATAAAATAAGTATAAAAAAGTAATTTAAAAATTTTCATTAATAAATATACAAATTGAAAAAGTGGATGCTAAGTTTAGATTTCAAAAGTAATATAGAAAAAAAAATGTTAAAGTCAATTCCTACTTTTTTTTAAAATCTATTGCAGACAGTCCTTTCTAAATAATTTTCATTCACTTTTTTAAGTTTATCTGGCGCCCTCTATTGGTAGATATATGTAACTTAAATCTAAAAAAAATTTAAATTAATTCATTAAATTTAATAAGTGAATTAATATTTGAAAAAACGGTATTAACATCAAGCGTCATCCACTACGAGTTAAAAAAAATGTATTCGAACTTGAGTGGATGAATAAAAAGTATTTTAGGAACGATTGAAAATTTGAGCACGATATATATAGGGAGAGTGTGAGCTAATAGAAGGAATTGAATAAATAGTAATTATAAATGAAGCTGAAGAGGAAGTTGATGCATATATTTGGGGAGATTGCCGTTATTATTTTGTGAATGATAGGTATTAGATCTGAGATTTTTTTCTCGTCGGCACAGGATATCTTATAGGAAATTCAGTGCTGTTCATGGATATGAAATAAATTAAAACTCGATATTTAGCTGTCCTATTTATTAAAATTGCAAAGACAGCACTACACAACTGCAACTAATAATACACAAATCCGAATTATATAACAAATAAAAAAAAATCCTCTTAAACCTAATGCGTTTAAGGAATCTTTCTAATCCCCGTTCTGTCGGCCGGCCTGATGGCCAATTGGCTATTACTCTAGTCTTTGGTACCACAGTCTTCAGGTTTGAATCCTGTCGGTGGCATGGATGTTTGTGAGTGGTTCGGAATCCACGTTAAACTGTAGTTCCCTGTCTAATTATCTTAAATGTGACAAATCAACCCTAGAGGTGCCATGGATATTTGTGGAGGTTTGCAATGCACTGCAAACCGTTGATCTTTGTCTAATATGACTGTAGAGCGTTGTTGACAACCCTATCCAGTAAAAAGAAAAACGTCTCCTGCCTCAAAATTTACCATTAGGGAGCCTGTGGCTCACCGTGGAGCTGTTGTGCCAATGATGATGATGAAATATTTTATGGAAATATTTTATATTTTTATAATAAAATCTTGTTTAACATCCTTATATTGATATATAATACTCTTATTTCTTATGTAATATTATGACATAAATTTATCTTCTTCTGCATTAATATATCGTACTAACAAAAATAAGCAAAAAAAAAAAAAAAAATAATAATGATTAAAAAAATTTTCATTAATAAATATACAAATTGAAAAATTTGGTAAATTTAGATTTAAAAAAAAAGGGTGATATCATAAATCGTCAGAAAATCATATTTTTAAATCAACACAAAGATTTCTAAATCAACCTATTTAAGTTTCAGAATAAAGAAAATGTTCAGCTATTTCTTCAACCTACCGTTATGAATAACTTGTTATAAAAATACGTAATCTCTTTTTCTGGGCAATTTATTGCTCTTTTATCCAGCGCGAGAAGCAACAATCATTCTTTTCGGCTGCACGGAAAGTGAGTCCCGAATCCCCCGGACTCCCGGACAAAGAGTCCGGCAGCAAAATGCCAACACATGTAGCCGCGGGAGCCCCTATCCGTCTTCATGAGGGAGGTATGACAGAGCGACCCGCGGATGGTACGAAGGCGATTTGTTAAATTAAGACGCATCAGGTAATAAGACGGACATGACATGGAAGCCTGCAACCCTTTGAGCAGAAAGAGCATTGAGTTGTTAAAAGTGGAGTGTAAAAAAATATTATACGCATGGATATATGCAAGTAATATAAAAAAAAAAAAAAAAAAATTAAGTCAATTCCTACTTTTTTTCACTATAATGCAAAAAGTCCTTTATAAATCATTTTCATTCATTTTTTTAAGTTTATCTGGCGCCATCTATTGGTAGATACATGCAACTTAAATCTAAAAAAAAAACTAAAATTAATTAATTAAATATAATAAGGGAAATATTTGAAAAAACTGTATTAATATTCGGTGTCACCCACTACAAGTTAAAAAAAAATTTATTTGAACTGGAGTGGATGGATGAAAAGTATTTTATGAACGATTGTGAATTTGAACAAGATATATATATAGGGAGAATGTGAGCTAATCGAAAGAATTGAATAAATAGTAATTATAAATGAGGCTGAAGATGAAGTTGATGTATATATTTAGGGAGATTGCTGTTATTATTTTGTGAATGGTAGATATTCGATGTGAGATTTTTTTCTCGTGGACAAAGGATATCTTATAGTATTGCCTAGAGCAAGTCATAGTAAAAGTTAGAATTGGATATGTATCTTGATTCAGTGTTGTTTATGGATATGAACTAAATTAAAAGTCGATGTTTAGCTGCCTTATTTATTAAAATTGTAAAAACAGCACTGCGCAACTGCAACACAAAATACAATGATATGACAAATATTTACAAAGACTTTTTAAAAGCATATTCATTTAAGGGTCTTTGTACCTTCTGTACTCCTGCCGATCGACATTCTCCCTCTCACATAGTCTTCCAAAGTTTAACCGTCGAAAAAAAAATGTGCAGAGTCCAATGTCTAACAAGGGACAATCCGTCTTCGTATGACTCTTTGAGCTTTTTGGATTCTTATTGAGTCCATCTACTTGCAATAAATTTTCTCAAATTTTGTTTCCTAGAAACCGATCTTTTAAAACTTAATCAACGATTTCACTTGTTTTCGGATTTCTCACGTATAAATTTCATTTCCTTGTTGATTTTATAGTTATATTTAATTAGATTTCAAACAGATCTCTCAAATGAGTGGTATCTCATGTAACAAGTCTGGATCCAATGATATAACAACGGGAACTGAGATCGCGCCACCGATTTCAATGCCAAATCTGATCTCCGAGCTATATAGGACGCAGCTTCCCCACCTCCTCTCACTAAAAGTTTCTCAGCCTTCTCTAAAACTTCCATCAAGAAGTGGGAAAATAAATGAGATATTACCGCCTGTTGTTTGATTTCAAATCTATAGTTTGAGATCATTAAATAAAATTACAATAGAATACATTTAGTATGGCTTGATTTGTCTCTCTGGGTCATTTATTGTACATTTTAGGCTAATTAGACGGGAACCGACAGTTCAACCAGGACGTTAGATACTAACCATACTTTGGATACAACTTCCATGCGACCGTCATAATTCGAACCTGAGGCACCACAGTGGGCCACTACATTTTGTATGAGAAACATGTTAAATGGTCTTAGAAAAGAATCAGAAACTTATCGTTTAATTTATTGTTGAAAGAACAATTTAATAGAAAGTTTAATATTAGATGTTGAAAGAAATTATTTCACAAATAGCATTATTATTCCATTTACACTAATATTAAGTATATTTTTGATTCTCATTCAAATAATAGAGAGTTTTTGCATACCGTACATTAGTTACCGTAGGACGTTCGTTAGTTTTTTCTCCCTAGCGCGCATGATCAGTTTCCTATGAGCATGCGCGGTAGGGAGAAAAAACTAACGGACGTCCTACGGTAACTAACGTAAGGTATGCAAAAACTCTCTAATAACGTACTACACTCGTTAAAAATGTTCCCTGTAATTTTAAAATAATTTCGTATCTCTTCAGCAAACCCTTTTTAAAATCAAAATTCAAGAAATAAAAAGAAAATGTTATACATTCATAAATTTAAATTTAAGTAATTTTTATTATTATAATTACATATATTTCTAACAGACAGTGAACAAATGCATAAACTGCAATTTCACTTTGCAAATTGCGTTGTACGGAAAATACGATGAGAGGTTTTTTCAGAGAATTAAATTTTCAGTAACCTATTTCAGTTTCATTTACCGTTATAATTGAATTTAATAAAAATTTCTTCATTTAAAATAAAAATCTGAGTAGAAAATAAGTAGAAATTTTCAATTTGAAAATTTCTGGGCTATTTCATATTAGACTGGGACCTCAAAGTGGATTCAGAATCACTAAAAACATTCATGGCAATTTCAATTTGATTTGATGATCAACATGATTTTCAATTTGAAAAGGTTTAATTTATTTAACATTTGAAATTTAATAACTTAGTTATACATTGCTGTTTTAAAATACAAGAAAATATACATGATTATCAAAGCGAACTAATTTATTTTATTTATAAATCTACCTTTTATCATTTATCTAAATATTATAAAATAACCCAATTTCAAAACAGTAGCTTGAGTAAAATATTATATTTATAATAGCATTAACTACATTGTAATAATAGTTATAATATTCAAACCTCGTGAAATTATCTATTCAATCTTTAATCGCAATAATAGAAAGTTAAACAATGTTAGAATGCTTATATATGGTAATTTCTATTAAATCTGTAATTTCCATTAGTACAGTTAGCATAAATCAATACTTAAATTCATTAAAGGTTTTGTAATGTAATCATAAGGCTTCATTATCAATTACTGAATATACATTTATAATTTCAGATTATAAATTGAAAAAAGTGTAACAAATATTTTTGTTAAGTTTGAGTTCATTTATATATATTTATATATATAATTAAATTAAATATTCTCGTCAATTAAATACCTTCATCATTTTATAAATGTTAATGTATCCCTTTCATTATTAATCATTGAATTTGAGGAAGATTGTAATACTATAGGGGTAATTATTTGCCTTCACTATAAATGTTTATATAAAAGTTATTATTATTGTTGTTGTTGTTGGCGCGCGTCTTGATGTCCAATTGGCCAGCGCTGTGGCCGTTGGTACGATAGGCTTCAGGTTCGAATCCTGGCTGTAGCATGGATATTTGTTAGGGGTTCGGAATGCACGTTAAACAGTAGGTCCCGTTCTAATAACCCGAAAGTGTTCACAAACTGACCGTAGAGCGACAAACCGGCTTCATACAATTCCCAATTACTACAAACATCCATGGCACTGCCGGGACTCAACCCGAAACCTGTGGGTTCGAGCACCAGAGCGCTAACTTGGCCATCAGGCCTCATAAAATGATTCACACATTAATGCTTTTCTTCCTATGCATGAAGGCCAACCCACCTTCCCACTCACACCTTTATTGTACGCAGTGCATTACATTCGGCACATTTATATGTGAGGAAGAAAAGTCCGGAAGAAGCATAAAATATAAAAGTCTTGTTCACGTTGTCCTCTTTGATACTAGCAAAATAATATCCTTCATACAGTAGAGCTACGGAGTATAAATGTTGGATGAGCGCATAGCGTTGAACTAATTGTTTGAGAGGTAACAGTTGTTTGTTTTATGTTAAAGGTAACGAAACAAGCCCCTTTGATAAGATCTTGAGCTGGACGGTTTCCTAGGTATGAATAACCTTTCGAATGGATCTACTAGAACCGATACTACGGTTCTGTCACTGATATTTCTACTGCAGTTACTACTTTCATAAAGTAGTGCATCGCAAGCAATTTCTTCTTGCCCGCTCATTAACTGTCGCCATAAAATATAATTTATTAAACAAAAACTGTTCGAACGTCATTATTAAACAGTTCGAGTTCTCTTTTAAATAACAGTTAAAAATAATTTTCGATTTTGAAATGCTTTGTAAAATGCACAGCCAAATACTAATGCTTGATAATAAAGAATTCAGTTGCACTTGCACTAAAATCTTTATAAAACTATACTTAAGCACTTATGTAGCAAAATAAATATGTGAGAATGCAGTAGTTTAAAGAGCGTTAATAGATTGTAAAGTTCTGAATAATGCTTGTAAAACAGAATTCAAAAAGGATTGGGAAAAAAAGTTATAAACGATCGCTTTCCTTAAATTCAGCTGAATTCTTCTCTTGGAACAATTTGCCGTTTACATGGAATTTAAAAAATTCTTTTCAACTTTACTTTACTAAAAGGGTTTTTATTCTTCCGAACTAAAATAACTTACCATTACAAGAAAGTCAAATTCAATTTCAGAAACTTTTTTTTCCTGAGAAATAATATTAAATCTTCCGATATAAAACGTAACAAAAAGCATAAGGTATTTGATTTAACAATATGACAAAAAAGTACAAACATTTTCAAATATTAAATTGGTTAACTGGGGAAATGCAGGTCCTTTTAAACATATTTTTGTAACTTAATAAATTTATAAACAGCTCGAAATAAATTCACTTAATAATTTATATCTCATTTTAAATTAATTTTTTGAGGTAACTTGGTTTGTTACATACTATAATTTGATTGAAAAGGTTTCTGCAAATATTTATGTATGTGCATGATGTTTCAGAAAGGATTGTTTTAATTTAAAACGATGTAATTTCGATACATCGTTTAAATTAAACTACTAATATGCGATATCTTGGATAACCATTTAAGGTTATCCAAGATATCCAAGATATATGTTAGATGACTTTGGCATTACATGAAGCTACTAATAAGCGATATCTTGGATAACCATTTAAGGTTATCCAAGATATCGCTTATTAGTAGCTTCATGTAATGCCAAATTCATCTAACATCATGCAATATCAAAGTCATGTTCACACTGTTCTCTTTGGTTCTAGGTTTTGATTGGTAAAAGTTATTTGTTTGACGCTGGAGGTCCCGGAATACGTTCTAAAGTTTACAGCAAATACTAACGCTTAATAATAAAGAATTCAGTTCCACATACATTAAAACAAGCCCATCTGATAAGGTTAAGAAAGACAGGAACCTTTCCCCGGCGTGAAGCAGATTTCGAATGGATCTACTCAAACCAAGACTACTCATTTCTTAAAGTAGTGACTGTATCGCAAGCTATCAGCGGAACATAATTTTTTTTTCTTGCCCACTCGCTAGTTGCCA
Organism: Caerostris darwini; assembly: GCA_021605075.1. Lineage (NCBI taxonomy): Eukaryota > Metazoa > Arthropoda > Arachnida > Araneae > Araneidae > Caerostris > Caerostris darwini. The sequence goes on from BPLQ01008277.1 coordinate 171,770, forward strand.
TCATAAAATATAATTTCTTTTTTAAACAGTTCGGAAAATCTGAAGTTCCCTTTTAAATAGCAGTTAAAAATAATTTTAGGTTTTGAAATTCGTTGCAAAATTTACAGAAAATATTAATGTTTGATAATGAAGAATTCTGTTGCACATACATTAAAATCTTTATGAAACTACACTTAAGTATTTTATGTAACAAAAACAATACAAATTTGAAAATGTAGTAGTTTAAAGAGCATTAATAGATTGTAAAGTTCTGAATAATGATTGTAAAACAGGATTCAAAAAGGATTAGAAAAAAAAGTTATAAACGATCGCTTTCCTTAAATTCAGCTGAATTCTTCTCTTGAAACAATTTGCCGTTTACATGGAATTTAAAAAATTCTTTTAAACTTTACTTTACTAAAAGGGTTTTTATTCTTCCGAACTAAAATAACTTACCATTACAAGAAAGTCAAATTCAATTTCAAAAACTTTTTTTCCCGAGAAATAAGATTAAGTCTTCCAATATAAAAAGGTAACAAAACGCATAAGCTATTTGATTGTAACAAAATACAAACATTTTCAAATATTAAACTGGTTAACTGGGGAAATGCAGGTCTTTTAAGAATATTTTTGTAACTTAATAAATTTATACCCAACTCTAAATTCATTTAATAATTTATATCTCGTTTTGCCAACGGCCGTACCATGCTGAATATACCGGTTCTCGTTAGATCACCGAAGTTAAGCATCATTGGGCGCGGTCTGTACTTGGGTGGGTGACCACCTGGGAACACTGCGTGCCGTTGGCAAATTTGGGACCTGAATGGCCGAGTGTCTGGCGCTCTGGCGCTCGGTGCCACAGGTTTCGGGTTCGAATCCCGGCGGTGCCAGGGATGTTTGTAGTGGTTCGGAATCCACTTTAAGCCGTAGGTCCCGGTCTTCTATGACTGTAAGAGCGTCACGGAGCAAAAGTCAGGCTTCTACCTACGGGTGCTCCATCACAACAGAAGCTGCTTCCTTCCCCTTCAATCATGAGTCCATATGGGCTTGTGGGCTTGGCCAGCCAAGTGGGATAAGAAACAACAACAACAACAATATCTCGTTTTACATTAATTTTTCGAGGAAACCTGATTTGTTACGTAGTATAATTTGATTGGAATAGTTTCTTCAAACATGCTTACTTTTCATTTTATACTTTTATGTATCTTTAATCTTTCGGGTTTTATTTGTGTAATTTTTAAATATTTTTAATGTATTTATATTATCAAGTTTTAATTCTAATAATGATGTTTTTATGTGTTCTTAATATTTTGATAGTGTGTAATTCTGACTTAATTGTTGTGCTATTATTTGGCGAGTGGCCTGATGTAAATGGAGTGAGTTGCAATTTTGCTATATGGAACAACAAACAATATCTATTGTTTGTCTAAGTAGAAAAGAAAATTTAATTTTTTGTATTTATGATCAGAATTGATACCCAACTGGCACATTATTTTCTATTATTATTCTATTGTATTTAAACTCATTATTAGTGGCGCCACAGCCCCTTGGTAGGCCAAGGCCGTCTGCCTACTGGCAGATATCGAGACAGGAGATGCTTACTTTTTACTGGATAGGGTTGTTAGCACTACTCCCAACGCTCTACTGTCATATTATACGGGGAACTACGGCTTAAAGTGAATTACGAACCACTACAAACATGCATGGCCCCGCTGGGACTCGAACACGAATCATGTGGCCCCGAGCACCAGAGCGCTACTCACTCGGCCATTAGGCACCATATATTTAAATGCCCGAAACAAATTAACATAATATTAAAATGTAAATAATGTAAGACTTTAAAATGATATTTCATATCACAATTAAAGTATAGCAATAAATAAATATTTGATAAAAATAGAATTATATGAAGCAATAATGTAATAATTTCCATTTTATTTGCTACGTTTTAGATTTGATTGTGTATTTTTGTTAATTAAATATACATTAGTGAAACTTCCTGATTATAATTTCTTTTTAATTTAAAATAAACTAATTTATCCCCAGAAAAATTGCCATATTCTGGAAAAAAAATTAATTAAAAATTCTCATTTCCAAAATAAATAATTTCTCGTATATTCACAAAATCTTAGACAGAGTTACAGCCGTAAGGATTTAATATACTTCATTATTCCCCTGAGTTATTTTAAAAAGTACATATCAAGACCAATAATTAAGTCATACTACACAATTAATGATTAAAGTGAGTGGTTTCTTTTTAAACAAAAATTTTAAAGTACGACAAATATTTTGAAAATCACTAGCGAACTAACTCCCAAAGCGACCTCTCCACACAAAATACCATTCTTTTAAAATTATATTACGGTTCTTTATTCCACGAAATAAAATACGTTACATTGTCTTTTCTCCAGCTTCAAAAATCTGTTTTATTTAAAAAAAGAAATTGAAATCCACAAATAATGAAATAAAACCGCTAAAACCCAGTCATAAAAAAATACTTTTCTGGTATTAAAATAACAAAATCTTTATCAAGTCGCTGGTGTTTTTCAGTCTCCAGAGTACAGAGCTGTTTTCAAACGACAATGCGAAATTTGTTTAAAAAAGAAAACTATAATAAAAAGACCAACAGCTAAAGCACCAATTATTTGATATTAAAGAACATTAGTCGTCACTGGTTTGCTAGATTTTAGAATCATTTTCGAATAAACGAATGGTTTTAATGGATTCGCCAAATCTCAGGAACAGCAATCCATTCGACGTTCGAAAAACGAATAGGAAAAGAAAAGAATAATGATTGATTAGAGACTAACTTTTTTTGTAGGCTATTTTTTACCGATTAAAATACAGCTCACATGTTATTGTCTAAAAAATACTTTTGATAGTTCTTTAATCCCATACTGTCTCCAACACTTCCACTAATATTCATTATGTATAATTAATGATTATTCAATTCATATACAGATCGAAGAATAACATAAAACTGTATCTGTGATTTAAACATTGGTTGCGTTTGTTACGCCGAATTATTTATTCTATTTTGAGTTTGAAATCCTTTATTGATGTTATAATTATTTTTTTATAATTTATATTAATAGTCCAATATTTCGATAATTTTATATTAACTCGTTTTTTGCTAGATGATAGTAGTGTTTATTGTAATTGTAAGTATCAATTGTATTTAACTTGAACAGCAACTTGATTTACTTTTAAAATTATCTACTTCCGCTCTAAATTATGGAGATGATGAATTTCTACGAATTTTTTATTTCGTAAATAAATGTCAAATAGTTTGTTGGTAACCGTAATTCATTCAAATATTTTCTACCAGATAAGAAAAAAAATATTTAACTACAGTTCTGATGAATGCATTCTACGATCAAGGTACTACCACTGAAAAATATCGAATTTTTCTTCAGGGATATAAATTACCTTGTCGTTAAGAAAAATCATTCAAAGCCCAAAGAACAAAAGAATGGAATCTTCTTTTTTTTCTCTTCGACAGCATTATGCAGATTTCTCTCAGATGAATCTTTTTAGAAAAAAACCTGGTGCGGAAGAGAGCGACCACGGAAAGATGCAATCCGCTCATGAATAAAAGAACAGGTTTTCGCTGAGAGATCAGGAGCCAAATGATAGATGGGTCGGAATGTGGAATTGCATCGCACCTGCAGCTCATTTTCGGCAGTCTTCATTACGGGGAAACATCTGGGAAATTTCCGAAACCTCTTCCAAAGTTCTGTCTTCCAGTCATGGGCCCGTCAAGAGGAAAAGAGGCCATTGCAAGAGTTACTCGGGAAATGGTACTGTAATTCATACCCTTTCGTGAAACGCCTCCCATTCTATGGCTGAGAGACTTTTTCTGGTAACGGAGAATCTTGCTCTCTGAACTGGAGCTACAATTTTCCAACTGAAACAACGCCCATTTTATATAAGTCTGGTGCTTTTTGTCTGCAAACACGTCTAAACTATTCGTGGCTTTGATGTGTTACTTCAGGTCAAGGTTATAGTCAACCGTTTCCTCTTCTAAGGAATATATTTTTATCAAAAATAGTGAGGAATATTTCTGTGTAATAAATATGTTATATTTGAATTAATAGAGGACGAGCGAAAGTTGATGCCCACATGAATTTATAAATAACTTTTTAAGTTGATGCCCACATGAATTTATAAATAACTTTTTAACAAACGAAAGCGAAGCGCGTGTTTGTATTGCAGATAGACCCATTGTTAAATGCATTGTTACTGCTACATCCTCAACCAGCAGCACTGGTCTGCTAATTCGCATGTCAAAAACAGCGAAATTTTTCCCAACATGTCATAATAGATTGTTTTACAACAAAAGGTTACATAAGTTCAATGGGTACCAATATCTCAGATTTGATTTATGTGAATACTTGTACGTATATTTATACGGCATACTTACTTATATATGACTCATACTTTTGGTATTTACTATGATTATTTTTTTGAACAGGAATTGAATTGTAGCATTTTGTAAGTGGAATTTTAAAGTTTCTTTGTTGAATACTATTGAACAACTTTCACAAAGGAGGAACAAGTTCTTCTTCTTCATTGGTCCAACAACCCCATGACGGGTCATGTAGGTATGATTTCATCACTACACCCAGCGCTCTTCCACCAATATTAGACCAGGACCTATGGTTTAAACTGGATTCTAAATCCCTACAAATATCCATGACACGGCTGGGACTCGAACCCATAACCTGTGGCACCGAGCCCTAGTCACTCGGTCATCAGGCTCCCTATATTTAAACTCCTAAATACGATATTATATAAAGAATAGTTCTTATATTTTTTAAATCCCATACTGTCTATAAAAATTTCACTAATATTCGCTATTTATAACTAATAATTACTTAATTTATATGCAGATCTAATCGGATTCAAGAATAACATAAAATTTTATTTGTTATTTAAACAATGGTTGCATTTGTAGGTCCTAATTATTTATTCTAATTTGAGTTAAAATTCATTAGTTCATGTTATGATTTTTTTAATAATTTATATAAAAAGTCAAATATTTTATGAATGTTATATCAGGTTTTTTTTTATGCTAAATGATAGTAGTATTTATTGTAATTATATGTACCAATTGTATTTAACTTGAACGTAAAATTATGTATTTCTGCTTTATATTATTGAGATAGGGAATTTCTCCGAATTTTTTTTTCTTAAATAAATTAAGTCCAATAGTTCGTTGGTAACCATAACTCATTCAAATGTTTTCCACCAGATACGGAAAAAAATATTTAACTACAGTTCTGATGGATGCATTCTGCGATCCCCTGAAAAATATCGAATGGCGGTTTTTTTAATTCAGGGATATAAATTACCTCATCGTTAAGAAAAATCATTCCAAGCCCAAAGAACAAAAGAATCGAATCTTCTTTTTGTTCTCTTCGACAGCATTATGCAGATTTCTCTCAGAGAAATCTTTTTAAAAACGAAAAACCTATGGAAAGGGTGCGAAAGAGAGCGAACACGGAAAGATGCAATCCGCTCATGAATAAAAGAACAGTTTTTCTCTGAGAGATCAAGAGCCAAATGATAGATGGGTCAGAATGTGGAATTTATCGCACCTGCAGCTCATTTTCGGCAGTCTTCATTATGGGGAAACATCTGGGAAATTTCCGAAACCTCTCGCAAAGTTCTGTCTTCCAGTCATGGGCCCGTCAAGAGGAAAAGAGGCCCTTCAAGATTTATTCGAGAAATGGTACTGTAATGCATGCCTTTTCTGTGGCTAAAAGAGTTTTTTTGGTAACGAAGAATTTTGCTTTCGGAGCTGGAGGTATAATTTTCCAACTTAACCAACGCCCATTTCAAGATAAGTGTGGTGTTTTTTTGTCTGCAAGCACGTCTGAACTATTCATGCTACTTAAGGTTAAGGTTATAGTCAACTTTATTCTCTTCTAAGGAAAATATTTTTATCAAAAATTATTGTGGAACATTTTCGAACGTCGGGCACGGATGTATAAATTGGATATGTAAATCAAGTATTGTTAGTTCGATGGTCGGCTGGCTGCAGGTAACATGATTTGATCATAATTAAGGTAAAACCGAAAGTATGGTTTTTGTAAAAGTTTTACTTTTTACCTTTATGTATAATAAAATTTACTTTCTTAAATTAATTAAACTGTAGTAATTTTTGCTTCTTCTATACTCTATACTGCGGCACTCGGCTAAATTTTCCGACAGTAATGAACATGTGTCAGTTTATATTTGAATAAATGCAGCGAGTTCAAAAAGTTGATGAACGTATCAGGTTATTAATAACTTTTTAGCAAATGAAAGCACATGTTTGTATTACAGATGGACATATAGTTAAATTATTTTCCACTGATGCTGCTGTATGATCAACTAGAACCATTGAATTAAATATTGCTAATGCGCGTGTCAAAACGACGCCTTTTTTTCATGACTTGTCCCAATCGATTATCTTACAACAAAAAGGTTACATAAATGCGATGGGAGCCAAAATGTGTGCTTGCGTCAATTTTAATGCCAATAAAAACATCTTTGAAAGTTATAGTCAATTGAAATGTATCATTTTCTTCTTCATTGGCGCAACAGCCCCATGAGGGGCCAAGACCATGGTGATAAAAGGCTGTCTGCCTACCAGCAGATTTCGAGAACAGGAGATGTTTCCTTAAGTCTGTCAGCCCAACAATCATATTATACCAGGAATTACGTTTTAAAGTGAATTCCGAACCGCTACAAACATCCAGGGCACCGCTGAGACTTGATCCCGAAAGGCCTGTAGCCCCGAGCGCTATTCACTCGGCTATCTGGCCCCGATATTACAATTACAGCTGAACTATTTAATGGAGAGGGCTCCTATTGTTTAAACTTCTATGGGATATCTAAACTTGCTAACCACTATACCACTGACAGTATCGATTGCTGGTACCATCGTATTTGGAATAAATAACCCCATGGAAGATATATGTAGAATTCAACACCTGTCTCTTCAAATTAACAACTATCATTTTAATTAATACAATAACGTGTATTCATACCTGCCATTGACATAGGAACATTTGACTTGTTTCGCATGCTAAGCTTCAATATGAGCTCACTCAATTCAGAAGCCCAAAGATCTAATCCCCAGACTGAATCAGATATCAAATGTATTATATATCTGCAATATTAATAGTGGTGAATATGAAATTAAATTTCTGATTTTTTTATAAATAATTTTCTATGGCAGTAATATTAAATTTAAAATAATAATTATTGTTATAAAATAGAATAATAAATTTGAAATTAAATAATTATTTAAAAAAATTAATTAATAATTATAAAATTATTTTTTTTTTTAAAAATATTTTCGATGGCAATAATATTAATCAAAATAATAAAGTTTTCATTAAACCTGCAATAAAAATTCTGTTTTTGCCAAAGAATTTCAGGTTAATAATGAAGGAAAAATTTAATAGAAGTTTAACCAATATAAAAAAATATTAGTTTTACAAAAAAAAAAAAAAAAAAAAAAATTTTATAAAAATTAAATTTATTTGACAAATATTTTTTTTTACACAAAATTAAATTTTATTCTCACCAATATTAAATACAGTTTAATTTTATTAAAATTTTCAAGTGTTCTTGAATAACTAAAGTAATGAAAGATAAAAAAAAATTTTAAAATTTCTTTTTAAAAATTTATATTTGAAAAAAAAAAAAAAAATGATTTCGACAAAAATGTTTGTAGTAGATTTTTTTTTCTAAAATAAGTGCCTAAAGCATCAATGTAGATTCTTTGAAGATAATTCTTTTTAAAAAAAAAACTACTTTATTATTGTAAATATGTACTTTAAAACAAACTTTGTTTTTTTAGTACATATTTACAATACATTCTAACAAAACATTATCTTGAAATATTGAAAAGAATCCCATTATATTTAAAAATACTGAGCAAATATGAAGAATTTAAAATGTTATACTTTACTATATTTTAAAATATATTAAAATTCACATATATATTGTATGGGAAATATAATGTATATGAGAAATGTAATATGTTTTAAATTATAGTAATGGACATATGCATAATTTTCCCATATATATATATATAATTTCTAAGAAATCATTATAACCTCCTATAATAAACATATTTATTCTGTTTTTATTTCTTTATTCAATGAATTTCTTTATCAGGGTTTTTTTTTAGAAATGAAAAGATTAAAATAATTTGATCACTGTATTTCATTTTTCATTAGACCTACCTGAGATTTTATTAATATTTCTCTTCATTATCTTATATTATCTATTTCTATTCATATTTATTATTCTTATTATAAAAATTGTAGAAAATGCTGTTTGTACTTTGTTATTTTGAACCGTTCTACTGAATATTCCATTAAACTTCTTCATTGGCGCAACAGCCTCATCGTGGGCCAAGGTCATCTCCCTACTGGCAGATTTCGAGACATTCGATATTTTTACACCATGACCTGTAGCTTAAAGTGGATTCCGAACCACTACAAACAACCGAAACCTGTGGAAACACTCGAAACCTGGTGGTGGGGTGGTAAAGAGCGCCAGAATGCTAGTCACTCGGCTATCAGGCCCATTCCATTAAACTACTAAACGATAAACATGTAATTATTTTTTATTATGGATTTTAAATTACATTGTGAATAGTTTGCGGCAATAAAAAAAATTATAACAGACTCTGCCTGCACAAAAAATAGACTTAAAAAATACAATATATCACATCTTAAGGCAGTCATTCAAAGTATATTCTGTATCCTTTAAAGACATTATAAATAGATCGCAACAAAATATATGATGTGAAAAGAGACAATGCCACAATAATAGTCAGAAAAGCCGAATTTTAAATTTTGAAATCATCCACCATAAATTACTTGCAGACTCCGAAGCTCTTCTTAGGACAAAGGCACTTCTCAATGGTATGTGTTCCCTTCTTGACATATGAACAGAGAGAGATTCGGAGTCCATAAATCTAGAATCAGAATCCCGAAGCCAGTAGTTTGGAAACAGCGAGCGCCATTCGCTGCAAAACAATAATAAATGGCGAAACTCGGTTTCACTGACCTCAAAACCCGCAAGAAGGCCAAAAGAAAAAAAGAATCAAAAGTCAGGGATCAGACGGAAACTCCAGAACCATGAATATCGGAAAAATAAAAAGGCGGTTGAGGCGAGGCAATTTCTTTCCGTTGTGGAGAGAAACAAAATGGCGCAGAATTCCAATGACGCCTTCCTCGACAGAACAACAGGAGGAGGTGCAACAAAAGGGAAACTCGAACTTCTTTTCTCTTTCTAGGGGGTTTTATGTTACCCTAACATCCATAATATCCGCTTTCCATACGTTGTTATGGCCCAAGTGAGATCCTCTCCTACTCAGAAGTGAAGGAACTGTGTACCAGTTTAATAAGTTTTGCATTTTGACTTTCTTTTTTTTTCCGTTATGAGTGTTCGAAATATTCATATGTACAAAAAAGCGAATCTCGGCATAATTGTAAAGTCATTGTTATTCTTGTTTGCTATTGAAAATTTTATATTTTGACTCTTTCTTAGAAATACGAAAAATATATTGTATTTTTGATACATTAAATTTCATATATTACATTCTTGGAAAAAGAACAAAATTGTTGCAATAGAGAACATGTAATGTATGTGCTCTTTTAGAAAAAAGAATATGAATGAAAAATGTAAAATTCAAAATCCAATTTTTAGCATTAATCTGGCTCATAATTTGAAAGTATATCTACATATAATATATCAATAATGCTAAAAGAATACGAAATGACATATTTAAATTTTTAAACATCAAAATAATAAAGTGCCTTTTTTTTTAACTTCGCTTAAACTGAACGTGAACGTTTGAAAAGAACACAATGTATTACATTAAATTTCATAAGCGAAAAATATTATTTAAATATTTACAAATCTCATTTATAAGAAAAACCATTGTAAAACTGCAGTTTTCAGTTTTAAAAAACTAAACAGAATGTTTAACTACTATAAGAGAGATCATCAAAAAGTATTTAAAAAAAATATTATTATATTTAGTGATTTACTTTTTATGTTACATAAGAAATTCACCTATAACCTTTTAATACTTCAGTATTTTATTTTTGCTAGTTACATATTAGTTACATTTACATATAATATAAAAATATAATATTTAACTGAAATTCATTAATAATTATATATAGACAGAATTGTTATAATAAACACTTAAAGATAATTTTAGTGTAAACATGCTATTGTTTCTGTATGAGATCTGTGACGTTGATAAAAATGTGATGCTAGCAAATAAAACTGTGAAAAATGTAAAATGATGGCAGATATCTGTATTCAAAAATAAACGCTGAGTATTTTTTTTCCTAACGTTCTAAATCTCTCATGATTTTATTCATTTCTGTAAAATGGCGTCGTCGTTAAGTATTGTATTCTTGACAATCTATTCTTGAAAATACGATTTTTAACTATATTCAAAGGAGTTGTTGAATAGACTGGAAAATCGAATGAATATCGAAGATAAAAATGTAGTTAATAAAAACTGCAGCTATTTTATAATTCTTGCATGTGATTATTGTATTGAATAGGGTTGATGTTTTTGTAATGTCGTAACTATCTTCTACTTCATTGTTATTGAACTTATCGTTAATTTGTTCTGTAGCTACAGATCCTGGCTGGGTTTTTTATAGTAAAGGGGCTAACATTTGTCTCATGATTTGCACAAAGTCGAAAGAAACAATGTGGACTATTCAAATTTCAAATCCAGCCACTATCACTGAATGTTGAAAGGACAATTACTGTTTGCACATAAAAAAAAAAACTGAAATTCATTAGCAAATTTCAGTTTGTTTGCCAGTTAGCTCTTTTCTTTATGTATACATTTTTTGGTCTTTTTCTAAAAATTGACAGTTTTGTCATTTTGATAAATTTTCTATAATGTTTATATCTGGTAATAGGCACTTTTTTAAAATATATTACATAAGGATCGTGGTACATTTAAAGCAAGAAATTTTTTAATGGGAAACTGCTTAACACATCTTGTTCTCAAAGATTCCTTAATCCTTAATTCCTTCTATGGCCTGACAATTTTTTTATACAGAAATTACCCATTAAAGTGTTTTAATACGCATTATATGAATTATCATTAGTTTTTGATAAAATATTTTTATTTTTATAGCATTATATCTATGTAAATAGAGACAAAGACATTCTTTCATGAAAGATTTTTCTCTTTAAATTTCCTCGTTAATTTTTGTATTAACTTATTTCGTAATTAACTTTTTACTTAATTATACACAAAGACTACAAAATTGCGACAAAGATATTAATTCAATATAATTACCTGATTATACTTCGAATTTTGTACATTTTTTGTGTTTTATAATTGAATACCTTTTCAGATAATCTATTATTACATCTATTTTTTTATGAACTTTACTTAATTAGTTTACATTAGGTTTATAACTTCTAATTCGGGACTTTGAAGTATGTATTTAGAATCTGTTTAAATGTCATGTTAATATCACCTGTAATATCGCTTTTTCAAGGTTTATCGTTTTGTGATTCTCAGTGGAAGCAATAGTGAAAAGCCATGGCATTAAGCCTACATTTAAATTTTTAATTTTTCTTGCCGACTGCTATTAAAGTTGTTGAAGGTTTTTTTTAACAGTAGTAATTTAATATTTTATTTGGATCTTTTTTTATCAGTTGCTCCATGTTGTTAAAGCTAAAACGCTTTTATGATTTTTTTTTCTTGAAACGAGATAGATTTCATATAATATCTTTTTTTGTAAAATCGGATTCCAAAACAAAATATATGCATTTACTTATGACATATAATGTATTGAAATTCTCTCCAATATCTTCAAATAAATGAAATTATCATATAATTTTCTTATGCGCTGGACACATTTGGAATTGTTAGGAAGGAAAATACCGATTTCCCTATCAATTATCATAGAAGTTAGAATTCCCGAATGCTGCTAGGGAAAAACATATTATAAAAAGTAATATAAATTGCAATAATTAGAGAGTCTGATGGCTAAGTGTCTAGATCTATGTGCCACGGGGTTCGAGTCCCTGCAATGCCATTGATATTTCTAGTATTGTGGCCCACGCTGGTACTTTGCGCCAATGAAAAAATAGTTGAGAGGAGGATACATCTCATGTTTGAAAACAATAACCAAAACGTAAAAAAACCATTCTTTCTATAAAATTAAAATCAAGTTATATCAATCCATTATATATTTACATATGTATTGTTCTTTTGTAAGTAATAATTTTGTAGATATTACTATTGCGTGATCCACATAACGTAGCAATAAAATAGTTGGTTCATAAGGGTTGCTCATTTGAAGCTCAAAATAAGACGGGTGTATGCTCCAGCAACCAGCTAGCTCATTCGTCTATTACACCCGCTTCTCTCTAAGCACAACAGTAAAAACTATTTAAAAAATATAATATATCACATCTTAATGCAGACATTGAAAATATATTCTGTATCTTTTCAAGACATGAGAACTTTAAAAATAGTTCGTAATAGGATCTATGATGTCAAACGAGACAATGCCACAATAATGGTCAGAAAAGCCGAATTTTAAATTTTGAAATCATCAACCATAAATGACTTGCACACTCCGAAGCCCTGCTTAGGACAAAGGCACTTTCAATGGTATCTGTTCCCTTCTCATATATGAACAGAGAGAGATTCGAAGTCCATAAATCTAGAATCAGAATACAGAACCTAGCAGTTTGGAAACAGCGAGCGCCATTCGCTGGAAAACAATAATGAATGACGAAACTCGGTTTAACTGACCTCAAAACCCGCAAGAAAGCCAAAAAAGGAAAAAGAAAATCAAAAGTAAGGGATCAGACGGAAACTCCGCCGCCGTGAATATCGGAAAAATAAAAAGGCGGTTGAAGCGAGGTAATTTCTTTCCATTGTGGAGAGAAACAAAATGGCGCAGAATTCCAACGACGCCTTCCTCGACAGAACAACAGGAGGAGGGGCATCAAAAAGAAATTCGAACTTCGTTTCTCTTTGTTCGGATATTATGTTACCCTAACATATATAATATCTGCTTTCAATACGTGATTATGCCTCAAGTTAGATTCTCTCCTACTATAAACTGAAAGGAACTGTATACAAGTTTAATATGTTTGGCATTTTGATATTCTTTTTTTTTTTTTCTATGAGCGTTCGAAGTATTCATATGTGCAAAAAGCGAATCTCGGTATAATTGAAAAGTCATTGTTGTTCTTGTTTGTTATTATGAATCTTATATTTTGACCTTTCTTGAAAATGGGAAAAGCAAATTATATTGTTGATACATTATATTACATCTTGAAAAAAGAACAAAAAATTTAGCAATAGAGTAGATTTAATGTATATGCTATCATAGAAAAGAAATATCAATGAAAAATGTAAAATTCAAAATCGAATAACATTTTTACAATTATTTGGCTCCTAATATGAAAATATTTTGTATGTTTTAATAATACAAAAAATTACAGATGACATATTTAAATTTTTTAAACACCCAAATAATGTAGGACCAATTTTTTAATTTCACTATATTTAAAACTACGACTATATCTTACGACTATATTTAAAAATAACACAATGGAGTATAAATTTCATAAGCGAAAAATAATATTTAAATATTTAAAAATCTTTTATAAGAAAAATCATTGTAAAATTGCAGTTAAAAAATAATTAAAAAAATATTTATGTTAACATAATTAATTATTTATATATAATTCTAATTTAATGTAAAATAAATGTTAAATAAATAATTCTAATTTAAAAAAAATAATCAGAACGCTTAAGTACAGTAAGAGAGAACATCAAAAAGAATTTAAAAAAAATAGCAGAATATTTTATGATATACTTTGAATGTTACGCAAACATTTAAGTATATTGCATAATTTTTAAATCACTTAATTGCTCTTAATACTTTAGTATTTTATCATTGTTAGCTACATACTTTACTAAAATTTTCATATAATATAAAAATATGATATTTAACATATTTTCATTAAAAAATTATATATAAATAGAATTAATAAAATACGCTCGTATAGGCTCAAGATTTTTCTGTTGTAAACATGCTCTTATTCTGGTATGAGGTCTGTGACGTTGCCGAAAAATGGAATGCTAATAAATAAAACTGAGAAAAATGTAAAATGTTGCCAAATATCTGTATTCAAAAATAAAACCTGAAATGATAAAAAACACTGCTTGAGGGTTTTTTTTTTCGAAGATTGTCATGATTTTATTCATTTTCGTAAAATGGCATCATCGTCAAGTATTTTATTCTCTATCTTTTAAAGATCTATTCTTGAAAATACGATTTTTAACTGAATTCAAATGAAGTTGATGAATAAACTGGAAAATAGAGTGAATTTCGAAGATAAAAATATAGTTTATAAAAACTGCTGCTATTTTTTACAATGCTTGAAGTTAATTATTATATTAAATTGGGTTGATGCTTTTTTATATCGGGACTACATTCTACTTCGTCATTATTGAACATTAGTTCTGTAGCTATATATTATGGCTGATTTTTTTTGTAGTATAATGGCTCATAATTTACACAAAATGATAAGAAACAACATGGACAATCGCACAGTTACAAGCCCAGTCACTATCACTGATTGTTTCAAGGGTAATTACTATTTACATATAAAAAATTGAAATTCATTTGGCAAATTTCAGTTTGTTTGTTTGTTCTTTTATTTCTATATACATTTTGGTGGAGTTTTTTTTCTAGAAATTGTCAATTTTGTCATTTTTGGTCTATTTTCTAGAATGTCTATCTAGTATAAATAGATTACATAAAGACAATGATACATATGAAGCAAGAATATTTTTAATCTGAAACTACTTAACTCCTCTGGTTTACACAGATTCCTTAATCCTTAATTCCTTCTTTGGTCTGAGGGTTTTTAATACAGAAAATAATCATTAAAGTGTTTATACGTATTATAAGGATTATAGGGCGTTTTTTATAAAATATTTTTATTTTTGCAGCATTATTTCTATGTATATGTAGAAGTTGATCAAGATTCAATGCTGACAAAGACATTCTTTCATGAAAAAAATTTTTCTTTAAATTTCCATGTTAATTTTTGTATTCACTTATTTTGTAATTAACTTTTTTTTACTTAATTATACACAAAGACTGCAAAATTGCGATAAAGATATTAATTCATTATAATTAACAGATTACACTTCGGTTTTTATACATTTCTTATTTCTTATAACTGAACAATTTTTCTGATAATAAAAATAAATAGATGTAGTAATAGATTAACTTTATTTAATTAGTTTAAATTAGGTTCATAACTTTTAATTACATTTAATTAATTCGGGACTCTGAAATATGTATTTAGACTCTCTACTTAAATGGCATGGTAATGTCACCTGCAATATCACTTTTCGAGGTTTATTGTTTTGTGATTTTCAGTAAAAGCAATAGTGAAATGCCATGGCATTAAGCCAAGTCATTTAAGTCTTTAGTTTTTCGATGTCAGTGTTATTAAAATTGTTGAAGGGTTTTGTAGCCCGAGTAATTTATTTGGAGCTTTTATTTATCAATTTTTTCCATGTGGTTTTGGTAAAAACGCTTTTGTGATTTTTTTTTTCGTGTAAAGAGAACAGGTATTTTTCATATAGTAATTCTTCCTTTTTTTTGTGAAAACGGACTCCAAAATAAAATATATTCATTTACTTGAGACAAATAAATTATTGATTATTTATAATTTGGAGGCCTACTATTTGTCTTATGTTATATGTTGGAACGATAATTAATAATTTTCGTTATTGATAATTTTCTCATACGCATTATATATATATAGAAAACCATTTCATATTATTAACCAGATGATTGTTAAAATATTATTCGATTTTAAATTTTTCCAAGATGAAATATAATGTATCAACAATACCATATTTTTTTTTGCAATTTCCAAGAAAGGTCAAAATATAAAATTCACAATAACAAAAAAATAACAATGACTTTTCAATTATGCAGAGATTCTCTTTTGTGCATATGAATACTTCGAACAATCACAATGAAAAAAAAAAAGAATTTCAGAATGCCAAACATATTAGTGCCAAACTGGCATACAAAGTTTCTTCACTTCAAAGTAGGAGAGGATCTCACTGGAGGAATAATAACGTATTGAAAGCAGATACTATGGATGTTAGGGTAACATAATATTCCAACAAAGAGACAAGAAGTTCGAATTTAATTTTTCTTTGCACCTCCATCCTGTTGTTCTGTCGAGGAAGGCGTCGTTGGAATTCTGCGCCATTTTGTTTCTCTCCACAATGGAAAGAAATCGCCTCGCTTCAACCGCCTTTTAATTTTTCCGATATTCACGGCGGTGGAATTTCCGTCTGATCCTTTAATTTTCATTTTCTTTTTCTGTTTTGGCCTTCTTGCGGGTTTTGAGGTTAGTGAAACCGAGTTTCGCCATTTACTATTGTTTTGCAGCGAATGGCGCTCGCTGTTTCCAAACTGCTGGCCTCGGGATTCTGATTCTACATTTATGGACTTCGAATCTCTCTCTGTTCATATGTCAGAAGGGAACGCATACCATTGGAAGTGCTTTTGTCCTAAGAAGGGCTTTTGTGTCTGCAAGCAATTTATGGTTGATGATTTCAAAATTTAAAATTCGGCTTTTCTCACGATTATTGTGACATTGTCTCTTTTCACATCATATATTTTGTTACGAACTATTTATAATGGCTTTAAAGGATACAGAATATATTTTGAATGACTGCATTACGAGTGAAATATTGTATTTTTGAAGTTTCTTTTTTACAATTGTGCTTAGAGAGGAGCGGATATATTTTTTTAATTACGGCAAACAGCTCA